>VZUI01079342.1:0-45800 GCA_013401135.1 Cettia cetti
TCCCGCCGGGTCAGCGCCCGGCTCCCGCCCGCCCTCCGCCCCGCCCCGCCCGACAGCCCCGGCCGTGCTCGGCCGGGAGCGCCCGGCGCCGCGGGAGGCGCGGGGCGAATCGAGGGGTTCGTCGGTGGCCCGAGAGTTTAGACTGAGTGATAGAATCGTCAAGGTTGGAAGAGACTCCTAAGATCTTCAGTCCAGCACTGTTACCCCTAAACCGCACCACCCAACGCCGGATCGAGACTCCTCTTGAAACACCTCCAGGCATAGCGACTCCACCACCTCCCTGGGCAACCTATTCCAACAGCTGACCACAGAGTCACAGGATGGGTCAGGCTAGAAGGGACCGCGGTGTCCCAGCCTCATACGTCTGGGAAAATAAAGCTGATGTGTAGAGTAGTCATACCAGGTAGCTGAGGGACCTACTTGAGAAAGCTTCACCATGTTGTTTGTCTGCAGATTGTAAGAAGAAACATGGATGACTTGTTCAAGATGTTGATATCTGCACTAAAGAAGCCTAAAGCTAGCCAAGATATCTGCCACCCTGTCTTTTTTCGTCCCTAGGAAAAATCTAGTAGACCAAGATGCATTATTATTAAGAACAATGTCAATGCACACAAGGTTTTGATCATAAATACATCTATTTGATGTAAAAAATGTATTTTAATATCTATAACATTAAATCATTACAATTTCTATGATCTTCAGAAGTAAATGTTCTTCAGCAACTAAGTTAATGGAATAGTAATTTTTTCTTCAGCTGAAACCTAAAGAATATGACCTTAGAAAACATTATAAATGAACTCTACTGCAACCTGAAATATCCTGAAATATCACATAAAACCATTTTATATGATACCTGTCATTTAGAATTGTATATTTCAAAAGTATAGTAGCTGAGAAAATGAACACCTCTTGGATGACTACATTCTGAAACTGTTGCCACAGAAACCATGGGGGAGGACAGCATCAGGGGAATGAGAAAGAATAGAAACAAAAGTAGTGGATTGGCCATTTATGAGCAAAAAAGCAAGAATGGGTATTTAGCAGGATAGAAGTGTCAAACCTTCAGATATCCAGCAGTTCAGCTATGAAATACATTTGCTGACAGAAACATCTCTAAAACAATTCCTTATAGTATTAATCATACTCACCACAACAGATACTCCTCTATCATCCAGAGCAGACCAAATTTCAAAACATGACTTGAAAAAATATAAGGCAGTGGGGTGTCTCCCTGAAGCAGAAAAGCACAAAAAGCAATTGCACTTTTGCTGAAGCTTATACCATTATCTGGGAGATAATTCAGTTTGGAACCAATTATGTGGCATCAAGTGGAACTGTACAGGCCAAAGAATACCACAGGAAATTTTGAAAGGCACTCAACTGGAAAGTCAGAGATTGCCTAGAAGTTTCTTCCTGCCCATAAATTAGAGAAAGAAGGTAAAATATACTTGTTGTGAAGTGTCTAGTTCCAAGGGAAAAAATCAGGTTTTTGGAGCTATTTCAGTTATTATTGCATTACATTTCAAAAAGTGTGGAGAATGTATGGCTGTGCTGGCCTGTATCTGGCAGGTGTGGGTAATAGTGGTTGGAGACTAAGCAGAGCAGCTGGGAAGGTGCTAAATTAGTAACATACAGAGAGACCGATTTTGTTCTGTGTAAACCACATTGCTGAGCTATAAGCAAACTGAACTCATACCACATAGAATGAGGGGAAATGCAGAAAAACTTTCTATACGATCAACCATTAAAGTATAGTAAAATTTAAGGAAATTAGGAATAGAATTAAAAATCATCCTGTAATTGTCATCATCAAGCCCTTTGAGGGAACTGGAGTTATTCAAACATTAAGTATATTTGGTGAGCTAAGGAAAAATAGGGTGGGTAGACCAGGACTGTGCAGGTGTTTGTGTATGCTTGAGGCTACAGAGTTTTGAAAACAAAATGACTGTAATTCATATAGGTCAGCACAGTAACTGACCTGGTCTGAGAAAAGATATCAGTCCTGTCTTGTATTGCTGCTTGACAAAAGGCAACCACAGCATCTTTGCCAACTGGCCAGCCAATCTGCTGAGGAGAACTTTAATAAGAAATAAGGAAGTTTCTTGATGACAAACCATGGGTTTGGGTATAATTTTTGCCTGTCTGATACCTGCTGCAAGTATAACACATCAAGATGCAAGCAATCAAGGAGGTTTCTGGAAGGCATCAAGGATAACTTCTTGATTGTGGCTGAGCCACCCTGGAGTGTTTTGCAGCTGGATCTGTTCTTCACTACCAAGAAGGAACTAGGGAATGTAGTAATCAATCCCTTGGTTATCAAAGCCTGGGATGTAGTGACTGAGGAGTAGAGTACATGATCCTGTGCAGGCTGAGGAAGGAGAGGAGGAGATTATCAGCCCTGGATTTAGAGGATCAGGCAAGTTTATTCAGGAAACTGGTAGATGGGATGCCATGAACAGCAGCACTGAAGGGTAAAGATACTACTCAGGAAAGCTGGCAGGGGAGTTTTTCCCAACAGTGGGAAAAACAAATAGAGGTATTTGTATTTTCAGCACTGAAAAAGCAAAATTGATATGCTGTCAAGACAGAAAAAGTAGCTAAATGAGAAATTAAATTCAGTCTGGGGTTATTGTAAGATCTGCATTTTGGTAAATTCATCCCATTCAGATACATTATATTTCAATATATACTCAAATAGAGTTACTTAAAAATACAGTGAGCAGGGCACATTGGCAGGTGAGGGGCTTTGTTGTGCACAGCAATGACTGAAAAGACATTTACAGTGGTCAGGGGCCAGTCTAATGCTATGGTATAAGAAAATAAGGGAATCCTTGCATATATAACAAGGGAACCAGGGACATGGCAGGCAGGAAGAGACATTATTTTCCCTTCAGATATGGCATTGAACAGATTTTTGTAGTAATACTGCACTAGCCTCTGGTGTCCTTGTTGTCAAAAGAGTGCTGAGAAATTATTTGAGGCAGGAGAAAATTCTTTGTATGGAGACTTAAAAGCACAATCTGCTTGACTTTTCAAAAAGACTGGAAGGTGTCTGCAGTGATCTTTAATCTTTCACGGTGAGAGGCACAACACGAAAAATACCTATAAACTGAAATGAAACAAAATTTAATTATAAATGCCACACATTTTTTAGCAGTGGAAGACATTAATGGTTGGAATATGCTGCCAAGAGAAATGGCACCTACAGTATCTCCTAAGGGCTTCCCTAAAGAATGGATTCTTTTCTTACAGAGGTACATCAGTTGAACAGATAGAATTACTTCCCTGTCCTGAAAAATCTCTCAGAGCATGAAGTTGTGGTTATTGCACAGCATTTGTACTACCACAACATCTAAGAACAGAGGGCACAGCACTTTTCCTCCTCAGTCAATATGTCAGACACTAAGAGAAAACCCCATTCTATCTTCTAAAGAACTTACATTCCAAATCTACAGAGACATAGAGGAGCAAAGAGAAAATATAACAAGGGTAAACTGCAGCTGCTTAACCTGTGCCTCTCCTTGTTTCATAATCTTGTGATTTGGCAAGCACCCAGCTTACTCTAGGATGTGTGGGTAGGTTGGCTTCAGAAACTGAAGAGTAGGCATGGTTCAGGTGTGTTTGTGCCTGTATCATCCACCTGTGACTATAGATGGTTTCGCTGAATCTGGGGCATGTCAGGTTTTCATTAATGTTGCTTGACACCGGAATTTGTCCCACAAGTCTATTTACCCCTCTGCTAACCAGTCAAACCACCAGCTGGTCGTACTATTGATGCATTACCTGCATGCAGACATACCACACCTGTGACTAGACTGGTGTACAGAGTGACTGCAAGAGTATACTGTAACAGGATAATTCAGGCTGGACAGGACCTCTGGAGGTCTTCAGTCCAACCTTCTGCTCCTGGCAGAGTCAGATCTGAGGACAGAGCAGGTTGCTTTGTGTATATGGAATTTAGAGACATGTGCTAGTGTGGACTTGGAAATGCTGGGTAAACACCTGGATTTAAGGGTCTTTTTCCAACCTAAATGGTTCTGTGATTCTGTATACCTCCACTTGTTCTGCAAACTCTTACATTTGGATCCAGACGTAATAGTGGGGGTTTTGTCCTTGCAAGAAAGCTATTTGAATTCACCATCTGTATTTTTATTCACACATATCCCAGTGAAGGTCATCCACCCTTCTCATGATAAATTAGCCAGCCTTGCTATGGAAATGCATCTTACTTTGTGAACAATGATGTTCCAGGATTTGTGCTATGAGGCAGCAAAGGGTAAGACATAAAGGAAATTTTCCCAACTCATATCCCATCATTCCAAGAAAACCTGCATAAATTATACAGAACTGGAATCTTAACACATTATGAAAGTTGAAAATGGATCCGTCTGGGGACCTGAAGAGACAACAGGAAATATATTTTGAAAATAATGTTATCAAACCATCTTGTACTGACTGACAGTTAGTGAAAAGTCTGTATTAGTAGATTGTTTTTGTAAATTACATTGAAGGTACATTTTCAGAAAATACAACTATTTTCATAACAGTTGTACATGCTCTCTGGCAGCCATGACAGGGGTGGTGGCAAACTACCTGGATATGGGAGGATCTGAGCAAGTAGTTAGACAACCTATTTTATTCATAGGTTCAAAAGCATGAATTGTCTTAGTTGCAATCATATGCAAGATATGAACAAGTTATTATCACAGGAAACTGTATCATAAACTGTACAAATTATGATGTATAATTGTACTATAGATAAATATTATTTTATTTCTTAGCATTTTTTATCGGTAGATCTCATAATATTTTACTAATAGGTGTGAGAAAAAATCATTATTAGACTAAATCTGTTAAGAAAATAGATTAGGCAAGAGTTCTCTGACAGGGTAAATTTGCTCATGATGATTTTTCCCTTACATTCATTTTAGAAGATCAAAGATTTCCTCAGTAAGGGTGCTGAGTTTTGTTGGGTTTTTGTTGGCTTGTGTTTTTGGTGGGTTAGGTTTGTTTTATTGTTTTTCTTTTTAAGCAGAGGGTAATATTTGTTTCTTGCTGAGTTCACACATGGAGATATTTTGATACTTTGATTTTCACAGCTCAGCTGATACTGGGTGTCTTGCCATATATGTATAGGTGGCAAACAATTAATCTGCTATACAAAGGATAACCAGCATCTGAGAAGTTAAAAGGGAAAATAAAAAATATTATGCCATTAAACTGAAAAAAAATTTTCTACGAATATAAAATATGCATCAGTTAAGAGAGATTTCCAATGGACTAAAATGTAAGAATTTAGTTGTGTTGAAAATAACAGTAGATTTCTAAACTGTTATCACTGTTTGAGTCTTTAGATTTCCAAAAGAAGGTAGGCTTCTAACTGGAAATAAAGGTACAATTTGTAGAAAAAAGAGTCCATTTATAAAATGGTAACTCATTTAAAAGATGTTATTGTATTCTGCAAGAGAAATGTGCATATCTTGGGTCATGGTGATGTTGATATAAAAGAATGTGGGCTAGGCACAAAAATAGTAACTGTGTGCTTTTTTACACTGTTAAGAACAGAATCTTTTGAATAAATAGGGCCACAGGTATATTTAAAAAGAAGGGAGGGCTAATATTGTAACTAAATGCTTTCAATAATGGAAACTTTTTAAAGATTAATGGCTTTGATCCTTGACCCAGGCACTCGAGATGCCATTGTTTCAGTAACTCCAGTTTCTCCTTAGTCTGAAACTTTGGGAGTCAGAGAGTGTCTAACACTAACTTGGAAAATCCATTATTAGAGGTAAGAAGTGTAAGATGCTTCCTCAGTCTCTGTGTTCTCTACCAGAATACCAAGCAACACTTCCTGTTGCAGTCAGCAAGGTTTTATTTTTGTGATCTGCGCAGTAGTTTCCCAAAAGCAAGATTAGCTGTCATGGAATAACAACAGTGACGCACCATCTGACAACAAGCAGCCTCCAGGTGAAGAGTTTGTATCGTTACAGTCTCCCCCACTGATCAGTTCTCTACAGTACCAAGATACAAGGAAAGCTAAGGAGGAATATCTAAACTAGCATGCAGAAAGATATGCAGTAGGAAAAAATATCCAATAAGAGGTAGAAAAAAAAAATACTGGAAACTGCTTTGATGGAGATAATAAATTTGTTGAAGAGCATTTACTGTTAATAGCCTGTGTCTTTCATGACACTAACGGGTGGTGAATTACTTTTGTTTTAATTGAAACATATGTCACAGCAATATTTTGTGCTTCCGTTGAGCTAAAGCTATTGTTCAAGTCCTTGTTGCAATCAGCTCTCAAACAATGCTCTCTTTGTCAGCAGTATACAGAAGTAGAATGATTTTGATTTCTTCTCTTGCAAGATTGATACCCTGGAGAATCCACAGTTCCCCTCTGTACTTGCAGATGGTCAGTTAAATACTCCCATCTGGTTATGCTTGGTTTTTTTCTGGTTATACTTAGGGGTTTTTTTTAAACAAAGCAAAACAAAACCCCACAAATAAACAAACAAACAAAAAAGGAAAAAAACAAACAAAGAAAAAATTCAAACCCACCAACCAACTACAAGTTACTGCATGAGCAGCAGAACTAATAAAGCTCCATTTCATACAGTTTGTGTCCTGTGTCTTTATACTGCAATAATCCAAGCATCACCTCTTCATCCCGTATGGTCTCATTTCCTCCTGTTTCCCCTGCAATTTCCTTTCCTTCCCTGCAGCACTTATGGCCATTTGCCCTATGGTAATTTTTCCTTGTTTTCTCCCTTCACGTGTCTCTCTCCCTTGGTTAAGTTGCAGCCACCTTGGAACAGCCCATATGCAGATTAGCTCACGTTTCTATTTTGCATATTCCATGAAAGACTCCGCAGCATTTCACTAATCTGATTTAATGGATCCTTAACAATAACCCTGCACCATATATATGTGCTATCATTTCTATTACATAGGTGGGAAAGTTGGTCTAGTTTATCTTTGGTTGGTCAAAGTTTGGTCAAGTTTATCCTTTGCTAATTCTCTGTTTCACTTCTCCTTGAGTGACCATTTAATTTGTTCTTTTCTGGCTGCAGTTTTTGTTTGGAGCAGCTATTGTTGTCCCATTGACAGGGGTTATCAGAGTGTAGTCAACTCTCATTATTTTATCACAAGCCTTGTGATATTTGATAGCTCCCTTGCAACCACAGTTCCTGGGATCAGGTGATGAGGATTACTTGAGAAATTCACCTTATTATAACAAGTTTATGGCTCAACCAGCCAGAAAGCTGGAAAATGATGGCAGGACTGAAAATGTTCAAAACAGGGTGGAAAAAAAAAGCACATGTACTTTTTAAAAATACAACTGTTTTAAGGCATTTGTACCTTGTGATGTCAAGGGCTCTGTCTCAGGTTCATCATTTAAAACACTGGTATGTGTAAGACTGCAGAAGCTACAGACTATTTCCCACTTTGGAAAGGAGGCAGAAAGCAAATCACTCAGAGAAGGCTAACATCTTCTGACCTTAAATGTGCTAAAGCACCTAGGAAAGAATACGTAAGTGGAATTATAAACACATGTGAAGTGCTCCAATGCAGATAAGAGTGTGTTTTTTACTCCTGTAGTTTCTGGATGTGATCCTTCCATCCTTTTCTCTCAAGAAGATATTAAGCAAGCAGGATAGGAATTTCTTTTGACATCCAGAAGGTATAAATTTAGAGTCAAGACAATAATGTTTACTGAAAGATTGTTACAATGAGTTTGCAATAACTCTGGTTACTTCATGCATTATTAAAAAGTGCATTTGGTAGCACTATTAAAATAGTAAACATTCTACTTTGTCTTTAGGCATTCACACAGAAAAATAAATTTAATCTGGCATAGTTGGAAGAGAAATTTAAATTTGTACTTACTGGAGTTCAGCTAACACTAAGTAGAAAACATTCCTTTACCTGAAATGAAACTAGCAATATTTTATGTAGCCCTTTCCTTCCATCAAGGTTCTTTGCCATTTCATAAGTAATTAAAAACAATTACGTGAATAGCTGTGATCAGAACAATTAATGAGAAATGCAAATGGCTACTTCAGAAGCCAATTTCCTAACAGAATGCCATAGAGTATTTATAGACTAGAGAATGATTCCACCCACATTTTTACTTTGTGCTGTTACATCCAACAGACTTTTTTAAACTATAGCACCTTTATTTTGTTGATGATTGTGATCATCCTCAGTAACAGCAGAAAGTATCTCAGAAGTAATGGGTGCACAGTAAGTTCACAGCAACTGTTGTGTATAAATTGGATCATTGATAATCAAGAGAGGTGTGTGGGAATGGGAGCAAATGCACAGAGCCTGCTAAGTGTGTGGGGGCTTCAAGAGCATGGAGTATTTAATTTGGTAAAATGAAAATGTAAAAGAGATATTCTGTGCAAATAATTACAGGAAGAAGGGCAAGCATTGTTATTCCAGCTAGAAGTACACATAAGATCAGACATAAACAAAGGAAGATAAACTAGCATCCTAATCATTAAGCCAGTTTTTAAACTGTAGTTAGTAACTCCCAAGAGGGCTAGCAAAAGGCTCAAGGTTGGATTGTGAAAGATAGGATTTTTAATCTTTTTAAAAATTTTTAAAATATTTGAATAATAATTCTATACTTGTATTTCATACATTATCAAAAGAAAATCCCCACAAAAATCCCCACATTATGCAGATTTGCTACTGGCAGCAGCTGACATGACAAAGGAGCAGAATTATCTGCAATTATCAGCTGTATCAGTGTTGGAGTGGCTAATCACCTTTAGCCAAAACAAGTAAATGTACAGTGAAGCTGATGGTGGCCATAATAAGGAGTTGCTTGTTCCTGGGTAACTGGTTTGGACCCAGGAGAGTTTACAGAGAGGCAAAAATGTGGTAACACAAGAAGTTTAAGAAAACACCGAATGATTATACCAGTTGAATAACTAAATAATTGATACATTGACTAATAAAACTGGTTGATCGAGAAGTTGCTCTGTTAGTAAGGAAAGGGACCTTAATTTATTTTGAAATTAAGTTTGATAAATCTGAAGTTTAATAATGTCTTATATTATTTGGTACCTGTAAGAAGATGGTCACAGTTACAAAACAGCTTCCTTTGAAGTTCCTGATGCTTTCTGTATGGGTAGAATGCCATGTTAATCAAATAAGCAGCTGAATGACAGAATTTGTTCAGTATTTCAGATCTCATGTTGCAGTCTAAATAATGATGGAAAAAAGGCCATTTGTTTCACTCTGGTGTCAATCCACCTGCAACGAGGAACACTTTGAATTGGCAACAAATTTGTAAGTACCATAAGTATAATGGAAACTTCCACCCATGTGTGACATGCTGAGCCCCATCACAATTCTTGGTCTATAGAGTTTTTGCCTTTTCATTTCTCTCAAAGGCAGGCTGTCGTTTTTCCCATTCCTTTCCCCATGACATGCCTCACTGGCAATGCAGCTCAGTACAGCAATCTGTACTGGCACTGCTATTCCACAGTGAGTCCTTCAAAGAAGTTTGTCTGCACTGTCATTTTTAGAAGGGGATTGGTTGGTTAAACACTAATTTGATTGATTTTAACTCCCATGGAACTAGGCTCAAGCTTGTATTTACAGAAGGGGTTTTGTGGATAACGAGATGAACTAACTACAGAAATAAAAAGGTTGGTTGTTAGTGCTAGAATCACGGGGGAGCTGGAGAGACCATAAAAGGGGACAGAAGCATGACTCTGAGATGCCATATAAAACGATCCTTTTGGTAAGAGTGAATACTGGAATAACTGGGTCAGCTGAGGAGGTGACACAGATTACTTTGGTCAGTAACTTTTCGATCAGAAGCACAGATGCTGCACTTCTGTAGACAGGGTAACCAATTAACTTCACAATCTTGATTTTCAATTTAGGCTCTTGTTTTTGCAATGTTATCACAAGGAACTGTAGATTTTAATCCTCTTTAACATCTATTCTCAGTTATTTCTGTTAAAATTTTACTCCAGTCCTCATCAGCTATCTTTCTTTCTTTTCATGTTATGAATGCATTTTGCAAGACACAGGAAACCTACACTCTAGTGAAGGGGAATACTTTTCATTTTTCACCTCAAAGCCCTTTACAAACTCTCATTAATTTAAATCCCTTCCACACACCTGCTAAATAACCCACAAACAGAATGTCACACTCAAGATCTCTGTGTGTATCACTTGGTCGGCTAAGCATAGGAGCAAGCCAGATCCCACTGTGCATTAAAATTTCAGTGAAGGATTCCTGGCAACCCCATATGCAGAATCATCACAGCACATTTATTCTTTATAGAGAGCCATCATCCACACAGATGCTGCAGGGAAATGTCAAAAGCAAAACAGGGCTCTCCCAGAGAAGATACCAGGACCCTGACTGTGGGAGCTTGGGAACTGAAAATGGTTGGGGTTTGGCATGGTACTTTCCACTCTGAAAAACAAAACAATGTTTATCTACTCTCCAATCCTCTGACTTCTAATGAACCCTCCTCCCTTTCAAGCTCCCTTCCCCAGAAACTTTTGAACTGGCTCCCACTGAAGCTGTTTTCCCTGTCTTGCTCTACCTCCAAGCCAGGCAAAGTGGGAGGGAAACAGTTTACCACGGTGTAGAAAGATTTTTGGAGTACGTCAATGGGTGGAGCACCAGTCTGGGACCTTCATGGTGTTTTGGATCTTTGTGTTAAGCCGTGCATTGCTACTTGTGTTCACCCATCTTGAGCACCCGATATTTCTGGAGCAGACCCAGATGTGGGAGGCCTACAGCCTAGGAGAAATTGGAGTCTGGATCCTACAACCTACAGTTTGTTCACAGAAAAGCAGTTTAGGCTGGGCTTTTGAGAGGGCAGGGCAGGGCAGTAAGGGGAGCACATGCAGTCTGGAATGTAGAGCTGCAGGTCTCCCCCACATCTGCTTGGCTGCTAGCTCCAGTTTCCAGACCAGAACTCACCCCACAATTTGTGCGCCTTTATCTGCTGGAGACAACCATTATTAAGAAATCTCTTTGTGAGCAACATGCAAAGACTTTGCAGTCTTTAACTGCTCATCAGGTCTCAGTTTTGGGAAACCATGTATCAAATGTTGGTAGATAGCATGGACTGCTGAATTAGACTGAGCATGCCTAGGGAATGATTCAATGGAGACAAAGTGTGAAACATGATTGTTTCTTTGAAATGTGGAGCTAAAAAAGGATCCCGGGAATGTGCTAATCAAGGCAAATGTATGAATAAAAACATTACAGAAATTTTGAATCAACCTATAATGTGATTTATTCAGGAAAAAAAATGTAGCAAATTCTGAATGTGTTACTTGGCCACAAACAGAGCAGACAGAGTTCAAGTAAGTTCCCAGTTACTGCACCCTTATGAATGACACTTTCCATACGTGTTTCCGCATGTCTTCTGTTATGTGGACATGGGTTTCAACACGTGGTGTTTCTTCTCCATTCCTTCCAGGTCGATGGGGAGATTTGTCCTCCATGTAAATCACTGGTAAGACTAAGGCATTCTGCTCACTCACTGCAAATGCCTAGCTTCCTTTATCTAATAATGCCTTTTAGGATTTGGCTTCCTATCTTGACTTTGCATGATATCCTCTCTGAAATCTGTTGCCAATGCACTTTCTCAGCTAAGAGCTGTTCAGGCTTGTAATGATCCTCATGCTTGGAAAAGTTTCATGGTACCTAGGCTGAATGCATATTAAATTATATAGATCTTTCTCTGCAGAGATATCAGGTGCTGTAAAGTCTGGATTTTTCATGGTGAAGGGATGGAGTAGAGGCACATTTTTCAAAATATAACACTTTACTCCAAAAGGTTTCATGTGGAGACAGGGCTTGTCTGTCAGAACATGTTCTGCCAGGAAGCTTTGCAAGGAGAACCTCATAGTGTATTTAATCCTCCATATCCATTCTGGCGATCCATAAATACTAAACTTGCTTTAAAGTGATGATTGAAAGGGCTCGAGTTTTGCAAGACAACATTAGAACCCTGAAGTTAGTCAGAGGATAAAGTATGCTTTTATACACCACTTTAAGTAATCATTTCTCTCCTGAATTAAATAAGTGCTTTGTTCTTTCAAAACGAAAATTTCTGCAGTAGGGCAACTGCTCGCTGAGACACGTTCTGAACCGTCCCTGCATGTTTAGCTTGGGGGAAGGAGGCCCTCTCTTGACTCACTGCAATCAGCTTCCCATGGTGATCGCTGTCTGCTCCGATACTGGAGATGCACAAACACAGTGAGTCACTCTGCCAGCTCGGGAACCTGCTCCCCATTACCTTCCTCTCGCAGCCGATGCAACCTGTGGCACTGTAGGAGCGCTTTGTGGAGAATCTGGTGGAAATCTCTGCCACACAAATGGGATATTACGGCATCATAAGACGAAGAAACCTCATTACAATACTAAGAAACCACAAACCTACACAGCCTCTTCGCCTCTGGTTGTTGGCAGCTTCTCCTATTCCGCTTCCCTGCCCGGGAATCCGGGATCTCCGGTCGGGCAGCCGTGACTGACACACAGCAGCACCAGCTGGCTCACACTGCCGCGGATTTAAATGTTGGTGTACTGTTTTTATATCGTAAAACACCCTGCTGCTGGCTGCTAATTATTAACATTCCCAAACTTGACTCCTTATGGATGGCGGGCAGCTGCTCACCGCAGGACTCGCTCCTCGGGATCCCTGACACCTCGCTCGTCTTCCCGGTTCCCCGACATCCCCGCTGCCAAACCTCTCCCATCCCCATCTCAGACAATCACGGAATGGCTCAGGCTGGAAGGGACCACCGTGGGTCATCTGGACCAAATTCCCTGTCAAGCAGGGTCATATGCCACAGCACATGGCAGAGGATTGCATCCAGACAGTTCTTGAGGATCTCTGGTGAGGGAGACTCCACAACATCTCTGGACAAGCTCTTCCAGCGCGCCGTCACTGCCCAGGAAACAAGTACTTCCTCATGTTCAGCGGGAACTTCCTGTGCATCACTTTCTGCCCGTTGCCATGAAAACACATGCCCAGCCGTGAAACCCCCGGCGCTTGTCCCTGCTTTAGTCGAAGGGTCATGCATGTGCCGCTGCTGTTTTTCGGGATCCGCATCCGGCGGTGGCTGCCGCTCAGGCCGCTCCCTTCCCGTCAGGCGCGGCGCGGGCAGCCCCGCCGAGGCCCCGCTGTTAAGGGCGGGCGCGGCCCCGCCCCCTCCCTTTGGAGCCGGGGCGCCATTTTGTGCGCACGCACGGTGAGCGCCCGCGGCCCTCCGCCGCTCCGGGGGAACGCGATGGGGGCACCGGGGGACGGGGACGCGGAGGGATGGAGACACCGGGGGACGGGGACACGGAGGGGGAACGCGGCCTGGCGGGGTCGTGCTGCCGGCAGGGGCGGCCGGCTCTCGTATGAGCACCGCGGCCTTCCTAGGGCGGGGAGTGAGGGAGCGAGGAGGCCGCGGGTTGCGGGTGGCCGTGCCGGGCGGATTGCGGGGGGCGAGCAGGAGGGAGGGTGCCGGGGGGGAAGGGGCCGCCGGGGCCCGCGGCGGGTGCGGGTACGGAGCAGCAGCGCTGCAGCACGTGGCGGCGGGCCCGGTCAGCCCGCGGCAGCCGGCGGGGCATCGGGGCAGGGAAGGCGACACAGGGGTGGCTCCTCGGGGCGGACGTCCCCGGGATGGTCCCGTAGGCTTGCGGAGCATGTGAGCCTTGTGCCAGACGTATAGCGGCCGATAAATGTTGTGGTAGAGATCCTGCCTTATGGAGGCCTTGTAAGGAGAGGCTTAGGGAGCCGGCAGAGATGTCGGGGCGCTTCCTCACAGCGCCACGGTCGAGAGGATGTATCCTGGTGCATGACAAAGGCATGTGGAAGGAGCATAGAACAACCAACTGAAGTCAGAAGAAGCTCAGATTGGATATAAAGGAATTAGCGTTAATGGGAACAGCCAGGCCTCCAAACATGCTGCCTAAGGATGCTGTGCAGTAGGGTCTGGAGAAAAGTCATTCAGAGAGCAGTTAAGGTCTCTTCACTACATCTCATCACCACAGCTTCTGCATGAGTGGAAGTGGAGGGGCAGGAACTGATCTTTTTGGTGACCAGAGACAGGACCCAAGGAAGTGGCATGAAGATGTGTCAGGGGAGGTTTAGTTTGGGTATCCGGGAAAAAGGTTCTTTACCCAGGGGGTGTTTGGGCACTGGAAGGTGGGGAGGTGGTCACAGCACCAGCCTGAGAGAGTTCAGTAATCTTCTGAACAGTGCTCTCGGGTTCATACTGTGACTCTTCAGGTGTTCTGCACAGTCAAGAGTTGGTCTTGGTGGTCCTTGTGGGTCCCTTCTAATGCTAAATACTCTTTGATCCTTGAAAGGTTTCAAGACTTAACTGGAGAAAGCTCTTAAGTCACCTGGTTTGATCTCACAGTAGACCTGGCTATAAGCAGGAGTTAAACTGAGTGGCTTGCTGGCATCCACTCTAACCTGTGTTAACCTGTGGTCCTATAAGCTCTGATTTCCTTGGATGCCTAAGTGAGTGAATACCATTGCTTGAATTGAAGCACTGTCATTCTGAATAGGCTTAAAGACACCATTAATCTGAAATACCGGAAAATTCCATCAACTTTGTGCTGAGTGAACTAGCAGTTCTGAATAATTTGCCTTCATTTTTCCAGTAATCAGCCAAAATGACGAACACGAAGGGAAAGAGGAGGGGGACGCGTTACATGTTCTCGAGGCCCTTCCGCAAGCATGGTGAGTATCCCTTCCCAACCCTGCGTCCACTTACTGACCTGATGGGCAGCTGCAGTCCCTGGGGATGGACTCTGAAAGAAGGGCTCGTTCCAAAGGATTTCTGACAACTGGAGCTAAAAACTGTAGAACTGTGCTCTGGGCTCTTACTGCAAGTGCGTTGGTATTCTGATTGCTTGATGGTAGTCATAGTCTAATTCTCTCAGGGCTTGAAAATTAAATTTGAAGGTGAGGAAAAACGTTTCACCAGTTATTTAAAACATAGAGGGTTTTTTTCCTCTGATCAATTAGCAGTTGCATTTAATTGATATATTAAATAGTTTAATGTCTCTTCAATTTTGGCATTAGGAACACAGATCTAATTTTTTTTTAGCTAGGTATTTTTTAAATTTGAAGTGGGTAATTACTGCTTTAAAAAAAGTGGTTTTATTTTTGAGGTATTTAGGAAAATTGTATCAAATGCATGATCTGTGTCCCCCTTCCTTTTTTCTGCCTGTGTGAAATTCTGGGCTTCCTAAGTATTCAAATTTGTATCTCTTAACAGGAGTTGTTCCTCTGGCTACCTATATGCGGATCTACAAGAAGGGTGACATAGTTGATATCAAGGTACTTTCTGCAGTGCTGTGTAACTAAAAGCCAAAGCAGTGTGGTCCTGTGCAGTCTCCACTTCCTTGGGCTGGACTCTTTAGTTGCTTGGGTCACCTGTGTCAGCACAAGTGCACGCTGCTCACTTGGGAGCAATCTTGGAATGACAGTGCTACTGGACCATAGCACTTGAGGTGTATGTGGGGTTCTGTAGATACATATAACTTGGCTGTGCTTTGTTACAGTGTGTTCAGCTGAAAAATGGGAGTGAAATATGCCATAGCCAATGTTTTGAGTTGGCTGCTGGCACAACTTTCATAGAACCTCAGCTGTCACTTTAGATGTTCTGTTAGGAGCCATGATTTATGGTGGGGCAGTCCATAGTTACGTGATTGAAAAGCTATACTAAGACTAGAAATCAAGAAATAAATGTAAGGATGCATCATATGTATTAATAAAGGCGGGAAAGTGAAGCAGCATTTCCCATCCCTTGGTATTTTTTCGAACTTGTCTTTGAAGTCAACTATGCTTTCACAGCTGAGTTGTAGTGAATGTGAAAGCCTTTCATCAAGAATTCCTACTTGGTTGAATCCTTCGGTTTCATTTGGAATGCCACATTCTTATAGCAGTCATATGGAAAGGTGGTGTTTAATTTGCTAGTTTGCTGTTTGACTTGGAGAGTTACTGTTCATGCACTGGAGCTTGATGATGAATGTCTCTTTGATTGATTGCTCTTTCTGTAAGCAAAGTGATCAGTCATTTCACCGACACTGAAAGCTACCAGAACTGACCTAGCAAAATTTGGTAGTCTTCAGCTGCAAAATTGGTTATAAATTGCAACTTTAAGTAAAATAGAAATATTTTAAAATAAGTCTCAAATATTTGAAATGTATACTTTTAAATTACTTCTGAAAGAAAAATCCTTGATGCTACTTCTCCGCCACCTTTTTTTTTCTTTTTACTTCTTAACAGGGTATGGGTACTGTTCAAAAAGGCATGCCCCACAAGTGTTACCACGGCAAGACTGGAAGGGTGTATAATGTTACTCAGCACGCCGTGGGCATTATTGTTAACAAGCAGGTTAAGTAAGTAATACAATTCTATGTATTGAAACTTGGTATTTGAGAAAGTTGAATTGTAATTACACCCTCCTTTCACTTTGCCAGTTAGACAGTTTTTGTCTTGATTGGTCATTCAAGGTGGGTAAAGTGTATTTCCTTTTTATAACCCAAGCAAATGATGCTTATTTGACTTGGATCCTGTCAGAGGAAACAGTTTTTGTTTTTCTTAGCAGCACCTAAAGTCACATTACCTTGCAGGGCTTCTCAGCCAGTGTGCTGTTATTGAAGCCCTTTTTAAATATTAGTCTGTAGCTGTATCCAGCTGAATTTTGTACAGTTCAGACAGAAAAAGACAAGTTTGGTTTTTTTGATTCCAGGAGCTGGACTGCTGTGCACTGGTAGTAAAATGACTTATGCCAAGGGACTAAAATTACATATTCTCCACAATTTTAATTTGAAATTGTCAGCACATTGTTACACATTAATTGTTAGATAATAATAAGCTTTTAGTTATTTGTAAGTTTTACCTGGTGTGCATCTGCAGCTGTGTTTTGAGGTATCGCCCTTTAAAGAAAAACAACCTGTAACTGAGCTTATGGAGTTACTTCTGTACAGGCTGTAAGTCTTCATTTAAAGTGACCTTTTTCAAGTGAAGATTAAAAGCTGACTCCCTTTCCTAGGGGCAAGATTCTGGCCAAGAGAATTAATGTGCGTATAGAGCACATTAAACATTCCAAGAGCAGAGACAGCTTTCTGCAGCGTGTGAAGGAGAATGAAAGGAAGAAAAAGGAAGCAAAAGAAAAAGGCATTTGGGTTCAGCTGAAACGTCAGGTAATGTTTCTGTTGAGGTCACAATCCCTCTGCAGGAGATGACAATTCTTGGAGCAGTGGCCTCATGCAGTGTGTCGGCATCTGGGATGTTTGGTGCCTGGGCAGAGCTGCTCTCTCTGTGCCAGAAGACAGCTGTAGTTGTAGCTCTGAACAGAGGATTGGGTGCTTCCTGTGCTGTTGATAGCCTGCAGCAGCAGCTGTGGACTGTTTTAGGGTCAGGAGAGTCTTTGGTTAAGTTGAATTTTTAGTTGAAATTGGTTGTAACCCTTGAAGGAAAGAATTACTAACCAGACTTCAGAGAAGAGGTAATGGCTGTTGGTTCTGGAACTGCAGGATACATCACTCCCTGTTCATTGGGTTGGTGAGCTGCAGAGTAAAACATAGGTTTTTTAATTCAGCAGCAAGAGTCAGACACACTTTCTGGCAGATCATTTTCTTACTGCTACTCCTTGAGTCAAATTTATGAGACTAGGAATGGTAAAATTGCTGTAATGTTTATATAATAAGGTGCTAAGTGGTTGACAAAATGTTATTTTCTGAAAAGTTGCGTTTGAGCTGTAGTTCCATGAGTTTTTGTTTTTTATTTTTCTGTTTACAGCCTGCTCCACCAAGAGAAGCACACTTTGTGCGAACTAATGGCAAGGATCCAGAGCTGCTGGAGCCAATTCCTTATGAATTCATGGCATAATGTATGTTTAAAAAATAAAGATATGGTTTTGGACAAGTGTATGTGATTGTGGCTGATTCATTTAGTTTGGTTTGGAGCTTTTTTGTTTGAACAGATGTTTCAGAAGCCTTCTGTTTTTTGAAGTTTATTTATTTAGCTTGCATTTACCATGATGCTTAGTCATTTAAATCATCTGCAGCTTTTGCTGACGAGTTTCATCATTTATATAGATGATGAATGCTAGGAACACTGAAATTTGGTAGTGCTTA
This sequence comes from Cettia cetti, assembly GCA_013401135.1. Lineage (NCBI taxonomy): Eukaryota > Metazoa > Chordata > Aves > Passeriformes > Sylviidae > Cettia > Cettia cetti. The sequence goes on from VZUI01079342.1 coordinate 18,140, forward strand.
GTAATGATCATGAGAGATTATGAGATGTGGAATATTTCACCAGGAAACTAAGAACTTGTATCAAGAACTGCCCAGTGCCACTTAAAGGCTTGATTTTTTTTTTTTTATTTATTTTTTTTTTCTTAATAGGAAAAGAGATAAGGAGTTTCAGATTTCATTGATGCAAGGTTATGGCTGAGGGGCCTCATGAATACTGAGGAATTGTCAAAACCATTTTTAGAAACAGCCTCTAGGGAACTGTCTGTAGAGAGATACTGGTCTTCTACCATTGTAACCTGCAAAATAATGTTTACAGCATCCCCATGCCAATAAGCATTTGTACAAAATAGTAGTAGTTCAGAAACAAGGGTTTAATTCCAAAACTGCCAGCCTTTGTATCTTGGTTTTTAATTTGGTGACATAGCTAAACACGTTTTATATGTTTATTGCATGCCTGAATGTTGCAGTGAATTCCTCTCATCCCAGATTTACTGATGTCTCACAAAAAGCCCAGTGTTACCTCTGCTGTTCTTAAATGGAAGATCTTCAGCTGACAGTTTAGTAACCAGTGCTGGTTTAGCGAGTTTTGCTTGAAATAGCATGAAGAGACTTCTGAAGGGAAGAGACTGCTAAGGGGAACCTGCTTGGTTAGCCTTGAAAACGCACAATCTCAGGCTTAAATGTTTTGTAGTTACAAATAATAGTTTACCTTGAAGTGTCTTGTCAGGTGTTGCTCAGCTACCTTCAGTAAGTGATGTAAAACCGATTTCTGCATGTAGAGAGAGAAAAGTGAGAACAAGTAGAGAGAAGCAAGTGACCTCAGGCTGTTGGTAGGTGTTGACTGTTGTAAGTGACGAACAGAGAATTGCAGGGCAGCTTGTAAGTGTGGGAGAAGGGAACAGAGACATGATGAGGTTTGCTTTTTACCTAACTCGGTCGTGGGTGTTCCCATTCTCATGGAATGTAAGCTTTGGACCTTGAATTCGGATTCTGGCTTGGGCTGGTATTTAAGGGAGATGGCCTTTAGGTGCTGGAGTTTCCAAGTTCCAGTGAGCAGGTTGCTATGTTTGAGGTTCTCCAAGCTCACATCTCAGAAGATGCTGTGGGTGGTATGGATGGAATGAGTTTGGAAGTGACTTGGAGGAGCTTGTCCCTTAGCAGGCTGCTCCATGACAATAGTGCTGTGTTCTGACACCAGAGGTGTTGGACGTGGAGTGCACCACTATCCTGAAGCCCTTACTTGTTACACCTTGTGCACTTGGCTTTTATGGTCAAGGGGGTTTTTCTTGGAGCAGCAAGAGCTGTGTACTTTATCAACCTCTTTGGCTTGTCAGTTTCCACAGCCATTTAAAATTGGTATTTGTCTTCCAAGATAAGCATCATTTTCCACTAGGCTTTGTAGGAATTAAGTGGGAGGCTATTGGATACAAACTTTGGTGATGGCATTTTAAATTTGCTTCTCATGCATGCATGTCTAAGCTATTTTGGTTCTGTGTTTGGTCTGTATTCATTTGTCGAATTCACGGAGGATTAGCTGTAGCAGCATGATGAAATGATTAACATCATAAGTGCGACACAGTTCTAAACTTTTGAACTTAAATTCAACAGTTTGGAATAGTAAGACTGGACAGCATTACATTACATTTGCTGTCTTGTTTAAGAGCTGTGCTCCCAGGGACACTGCATTGCAACACTTTCCAATTTATTTAGAAAAAGTGTTTCTAGGGTCACTGTGCCTATGGTAGTTGGTTGTAAATGCATATTTGGAAGTCCTGTGTGGGCTGGGAAGAGGGGGGGAAGGCTTTCCTTGGTCAGGATTCCCAGAAATGACTGAAGTGGAAACTGGGTTTGTACAGGAAGAAAAATTTTTGTTGTTTTTAATGTTTGGAAACAGGAGAAATAAACCTAAAGTGTAACCTCTGTTTGTTGCACTCAGTGCAGTCAGGGTTTTCATGCTCATCTGAAGTTTGCAGAAACACAACCCAGACACTTAAACAGATCTCAGTACCTGCTGCTGAAGTTTGCTTCCTGTGTGTTTGGCTGCCCTGTTTTTGCACAATCCTGACGAAAGAGGGAGATCTGTGAATTGGGAAAAGCTGAAGAACTTCCTGTCATCTCCAGTCCTGAGCTGAAACATGAAGCATGTTTCTTACTGGGTTTGGAGTCACCAGTTTTGACTTGCCCTGGAAGGGGTTTTACACACGAAACCCATAAGCTTTAACCAGTTCTCTGCAGTCTTGTTATGAGGCTCCTTAACAGCCACGACCCTTTACTGCTGCCTCCCTGCCAAAAGCCCTGGCAAAATTTCCTGTTGTCTCCTAGGGAAGCAGCAAGGAAGCTAGCTGCCTTCTGTGCTGTCAGCTTCATGTTTTTTAGCATATTGGCAGCACCGGGATTTGAGGTTTCCTGAGCACTGTGTAGGCAGTGTTAGGTTGGGAAGGTCAGTGAAAAGGCAGAAAAGACTGGGAAGGGGGAGGAGGAACCATTGTCAGTTCAGAGGCTGCACAGAGTAGGAACATTGCTCCCACCAGCAGTGCCCATACAACTTAGAAACCCAGAAAAATAAAAGAAGCTCCAGATGCTCTCAAGATGTCTTCCCTACCACCATCACAGGAGCAAACCACTTACTCTCCCCCAAAAAGTACTGCTGGTGAACATTGCCAGAGCTTGGAATGGGAGAGGTGTCAGGCAGCAGTATGGCATACCTGGCACGGAGCAGTGTTGATGTGGGAAAGGGGGTACTGATGGGCCATAGGGATGGTGGTGTAGGCCATCTGCAGAGGGTGGGTGAAGAAGTACAGCCTGGTGCTTCCAAGCAGGGCCTGCAGGGTGGGGAAAGGCCCCTTGGAATAACTTTGAGGCCCACACATCCCACGGTGCTTAGTCTGCACAATGGGTATAGCTAATCTGGGCCCCAACTCCTTCAATTTACTGAGCTGCTCCTGTTGCACCTGGGTAGGTGTTGATGGAGACATAGTCCATCATGCCCTCCTTCACAGGGTGTCCTACCTGGGCTTGAGCAACATTACTCTTCACTTGATCCATTTGCACTTTGGGGGTGCTCCCAGCAGCAGGCAAGGCAGCTTGAGCTGTACAGCTGCCCAGAAAGAGGCGGCTCCTCAAGGTTTGAGAAGGGTGGTTGTTCAGTACTGCTTTCACAGCTCAGCACCTGGGAATCATCTGCCTGGAACGGACTTGTTTCAGTAGCATTCTTTCAGAGGCACACTGGATGCACTCAAATAGCTCTTTTGTAAAGAAACGTATAAATATAGCTGCTGCTGGCACTGAGTGAGGCCAAAGATAAGCAATCCCCTGACAATAGGAGCAGATGACAATAGCAAGAACCTCTGGAAACCAAAAACTTTTAGTGATACAAGAGAAATCTTGTTTCCTAAAAGAGAAGAGCTCACTGGTATGATGGGGAGTAAAGTAGAAACTTTAGGGCAATAGGTTTTGGAAGTTAAAAGATGCCCTGGAAGTTAAAAGAAACCTGTAGGGGTTCATAGGCACTAGAGTAGCACAAATAATCAACAGTGCTTCTTCTACCATGCTTTTCTGCAGGTACTGCTCTAACTGATGTTAATTAGTATTGTCTTAACTAAGCTGCCTGTGTGTGAGCATCCAGGTCAGTTGGGCTCTCTAAGCATCAACCTGCATCCAGGGCCCAGCAGCTCTCACAGTGGCTCCCATCCCTCTGTGCCATGAGATCAGTCCATTCCAGTACCATCCAGTGTCCTCTTCCGTGCTGTGTCCTGCTGGCATGTGCTATTTCCCGGATAAAAAATACAGCAGCCTCTGAACGGATAAATTTCTCTTTTAAGCACTTACACAGTTGCAAGGCAGTGCACAGCAGAAGCAGGAGCCAGGGCAGTGGTTTGTGGGGAATGAAACATCCACACAGCTGCCTGCAGGTCGGGAGTTCATTTAAGGGTAGCCTGTGGTGGACGCCCAATTCTTCTCCAAAACTTTTCTCCTTCAAAAACCCAAAGTTAACCACTTAAGTTTCAGGGTTGGCTGTTGCTTGATCCCCAAGCTGGGTTTTCAACGCTGGCTGTAGAGGGATATGTTCAGGTGTGGGAAACAAAATAGTCTGAGGTAAAGTAATAATTCCCTTTCTTTCAAGACTGGAGTCCCTCACTGCGGGGAGGGTGGTGCATTTTCCCATCTGCCTCGGGTGGGGGGGATGCCCAGCAGGGTGCTTGCCCCAAACGAGGGACGCAGGTTGCATAGCCCAGGCTGTCCCCCAGACCCCTGGTACCTGTGCCCGCCGGGGCCACCCCACGCCCTGGGAGCGGGGCGGCTGGGAGACAGGGGAAGGAGTACCAACCGGGTGGGCAAGTGGGGAGAGGGCTGCGAGGAGCCGGGCGGGGCTGGAGGGTCCCGGGGCGGTGCCGCAGGGGCAGCGGGGCGGTGCCGCAGGGGCAGCGGGGCGGTGCAGAAGGGACAGCGGGGCGGTGCCGCAGGGGCAGCGGGGCGGTGCCGCAGGGGCAGCGGGGCGGTGCCGCAGGGGCAGCGGGGCGGTGGAGAAGGGACAGCGGGGCGGTGCAGAAGGGACAGCGGGGCGGTGCAGAAGGGACAGCGGGGCGGTGCCGCAGGGGCAGCGGGGCGGTGCCGGGGGAGAGGGGCGGCCCCGCCGGCAGTGCAGCCGCCGGGGTCTTTAAAAGCCGCCGGGGCCGCCTGTTCCGCGCACTGCCGGCCGAGCCGAGCGGAGCCCTCCGAGCCTTCCGGCTGCCGAGCTGCCTCTCCCATGCGCCTGCCGAGCATGTCCCAGCCTTTCCTGCTGGCGCCCATCGCCGAGTGCCCCCCGGGGCCGCCCGGCGCCCAGGTCCGCCTGGCCGTGCTGGGTGCCCGCGGCGTCGGCAAGAGCGGTGAGTGCGGGGCTGCCCTTGCCCTTCCCCTGCCCGCCCGTCCGCCCGTCCATCCCGCCTAACGCGGCGCTCTGTGTTTCAGCCATGATCGTGCGGTTCCTGACCAAGCGCTTCATCGGCGACTACGAGCCCAACACAGGTGAGTGAGGCGGCGGCGCGGGACGGGCGCGGCGGGGCCCCGCGTCCGGCGGCTCACGGCTCTCTGCTCCCCAGGCAACCTCTACTCCCGCCTGGTCCATCTGGACGGGGACCACGTTGCCGTACAGATCCAAGACACGCCGGGATGCATCCAGGTACGGAGATTTTTTGGATCAATCGGTTCTCCTCTGCTACCCAAAGGCTCGACTTTTGAGCCCAAATTTCCTGCATGTCCAGACTTCGTCTCCTGAGACAGATCTCAGGCTTCCCTTTGGACCCGTTTGATGGTGCTGTGATATAGCCTTTATACTTTCATGACCCAATGCTCTCTGATGTACCGCAGGTGCAGGAAGACTGCGTGCAGGTGCTGGACTCCCTGTCCAGGTGTGTGAAGTGGGCGGAGGGCTTCCTGCTGGTCTACTCCATCACAGACTACAGCAGCTACCAGTCAGTCCAGCCTCTCTACCAGCACATACGCAAGGTGCACCCTGATGCCAGGACTCCCATCATTATTGTGGGGAACAAAGCAGACCTTCTCCATGCCAGGCAAGTACAGGCAAAAGAGGGACTACAGCTGGCAGATGAACTGGGCAGCCTGTTCTTGGAAATCTCCACCAGTGAGGACTCCCAGGGTGTCTGTGATGTCTTCCAGTATCTTTGCAAGGAGGTCAGCAAACTACAGCATGCCGGTAGCACAGACAGGAGGCGGTCATCCATCATCCCTCGGCCCAAATCTCCTAACATGCAAGATCTAAAGAGACGTTTCAAACAGGCTTTATCTTCCAAAGTCAAGTAAACCTCCCAATGAGATCCTCTGGGACTCAATAGAATTTATTTTTGTAAACTAGTTAATAAAAATCTTTATTTTTGTACTAATGCCAGCAGTGTAGAAGTAAGTATGTCAAAGCTTGCAGTTTCCTTGCTGTTCTCTAATTTGACTGATTGGGTTATTTTTGGAAAGAAAAAAAAAAGAAAAAAGAAGCTGCATAGCAACTAAATAGAGGTAGTTGGAAAAGGGACTTTTGCCAGGAGGCTTTGATTCCATTTCTTTTCTGTGGGGACTGGGATTTTCTGTGTTAAGCTACTCGTATAATTTTGTTTGGAAGCCTCCAATTCCTGTTTGTAAAATGGGAGTGTTAAAGATGTAAATCATTACCTGCCTTTATACAATTCTTGGAAAGCCCTTGGTGGAAAACTTTGTAGGAGACAAAAAAAAGCTCTATTAAACATGAAAATATAGAAATGTCCATAAGAATTCTAACAGAACTGCTTTCCTCCCTCAAAGCTGCTGTTTTGCTTGCATCTGTAATAGCGCAAATGCTGACAGGCTGTTAGGAATGAGCTCCAATTTCTGATGTGCCTTAGAGATCTGTTCTACAGAATTAATCATTTGAACCCCAAGCATTTAGCAGGAGGGTTGAGTTTCTCCTACAGATTGCCTTGGCATAAAGTGCTGAGCAATCCATAGCAGAGGAGTGTGTGGGTTGGCTGCTGCTTTCTCTGGAGATGTGTGATAGGAAAGACTGATGCGTTGGTTCCCTGGACAGAAAATAGCTACGTTTAAAAGGAATCACACCTTTCTCTTCCCCAGAGTAATTTTGTAGCTATTGGAAACAGGTCAGGCTTTACTCCTACTTCACATAAACCCTAAACCATACTAGAATGGGTTTTATTAACTGTTTGCTGGACGTCTAAGCATGGAATGTAGGTTTTGCACTTCCAGTATGCCTCTGAGTTATGTATGTAAGAAATAAAACTACTCCATGCTGAGGAGAAAGTGTGGAAGTGGATTAATCTGTACAGGGGAAGCTCACTGTCCTCACCCAAGCACAACTCCAGTAACATTTTATTTTATGAAATCTCATAGATTAAGTCAAATTCCCACTTTCTTCTTTCCTTGTGTTAGGAAAGGCAGATAGGTGCTGTGCCTTGCAGTTAGTGGGCAGTCCCTGTTGTTTCTGATCCCTGGGCCTTGAAGCTTCCTGGGCCACCTTCACTCTTTATCTGCACCTGATGGTGTTAATTGAGGGGAGGGTGACTGAGCAAGTTGCAGACGATGCTCTGTGCAGAAGCACCAGAGGCCTGTGTGAGCACTGGGCAGGGGTGTGGGGTGCCAAGAACACTATTCCCCCCCCCAGGGCTATGTGCACATCCTCAGTCCAGGCATGTCACCTCTATGTCTCCTTCCTGAAGGTGCTATGCTGCCCTATCAAAGGGTACTGGAGAGCTGATACCCTGACCTGCAGGAACAGACTGAAACTGGGACTCCATCTGGGTCCAAAACTCTTGGAGCTAATTCACATCAAAAGCATGGAGACAGCCTGGACAAACCAAAGTACTGTTTAAACATGTTAATACAATATTTAACATATGTTAGATATTTCTTCACTGTGAGAGTTGCTCTGCCAGGCCCAGGACCCTGAGAGGAGCAGGATGATGGGGCTGGTGAGAGCAAATGTGTCCCCTTGAGAGGAGCAGGATGATGGGGCTGGTGAGAGCAAATGTGTCCCTGGCAGACTTGAACTCACCACATGGACCATGTGTCCATGGGGAATTTGAAGAGGAATTGAAAAGTCACAAGTGGGATATTTGTGAAACATTTCACCATCTTAAAACCAGGATAACTAATTGTTTACAAGAGAAAAAAAACCACTCTGGTAGAGCTTCAGTTGCTTTTTTAACATGCAGCTTTTTTCTTTGGAAATTATTTCCTACTCATGTATCCAGTACAGTGTTTCACCAAGCAAGTTGCTAAAGATTCCATGCACACATGGTACAAAATATGCTAAAGGGGCAGGTAATGTGTACTGGACAAGTCTGCATCTCACCATGGTCCTGGTGAAAAACCACATTAGGTACTGACTTAGGTGCCTCTCACTGCCCCTGGAAAAGCAGGAGCTTGGGTCCCTACTCTGGTACAGGGGGAGAGTTTGTGCAGGAACCAGTAGGCACTCGAGGGGAAGGGATGGGCAGGAGCAGGGGGATAAATGCACTCATTTTCCCCATCTCTCTCTCTCATGGGAAAGAGCTGGAGATGGCTCTTGCTACACGGGCACCCATGCTCAGGTGAAGGCACCAAACCTCCTGTGTCCACCCCATGCTTCTCCTGCTGTTGAACTGCTTCAGCCACATGTCAGGAGCAGGATGAGCCCCTCAGGGATGTGATGGGGAATCTGGGTGATTAGAGCATGCCGATGGCAGGGAGGGACAGTTGCTCTGATCTCCCTCCAACTTAAGGCAGCTGCTTTGGGCCACTCTGGATAACACTTTTGGGTACAGGTACATGAATTAGGCATTTGTGCTTTGTCTGAATTTCCCCTGGCTGGCACAGATTTACTCTCACCCATAAGTTTTCAACCCTGAGCTGACAGGTAAAGCCCAGGAAGGACCTGCTGGCTCCCAGTACATTTTACCCCAGCATTTTCTTCAGTCCTGAGTGAGCAAAGAGGGGCACACCAGGACAGGGAGGGCAAAGCATCTCCCAAGTACTAGCAGAGAAGCTCCAAAGCCTTGTTTCTCCTGGGCCATGGCCACTTATGTCTTCCTACTGAATACTTGCCATCTCCAGTCTCTAAGCCCTTCACAGAGGGGGCAGGGTGGCTTCAGGAGGGTAAGCAGTGCATAGCCTAGCCTTTCTCCTTGATCAGAGCAAAATATGCATCTGCCTCTTTCCTCCCACCACCTCCGCTGTGAAAGAGAATCACAGCAATTTTCCCTGACAAGATGGATGAGTGGGTTTTCAGAAGCAGGGATGTGTGCGGCATCACACACTATTATGGCTGCTACTACATCAGCATCTCCCCCCTGTTGGACTATTTTGTCTACTTATCTCCAAGCTCTGAAATCATCCAGTAATGCTTTAAGGCTTCATGAATTTTAAAATAGCAGCTGCCATCAACCTGTTCTGTGCACTTCAACTCAGCAGCTGCACATCCCTAGACAGGGATAGGGATATTTTTTTAAAAAAGCTTTATGGATGTCCCCTTTACTTTCTGCCCCACTCGAGCACCTGGACCCAGGCTGCTTCCTCACTGTCTCTCGATGGGGGCTTGCCTCTCAGCACAGGAAATGGTTGATGCTGCAGGTTCATGCTGTATCCTGTGGTTTGTTTATATGAAGGACTGTGGACAAGGCAGACTGTGAACAAGGACTGTGTTCACACCATGGGCAAGAGTTGGGTTCAAGCTTCAGACAAAGAGCAGCAGTGATTGAGATATGGATGGATAGACAGATGGATGGATGGATGGATGGATGGATGGATGGATGGATGGATGGATGGATGGATGGATGGATGGATGGAAACAAATTTCATCCCATGCATGGATCTCCTGTAAAATGATTTTATTTCTGTGGGACTTCATTAGCTTTTGGTGAATGGAACATCTGAATAGATTCAGAATAAATTATTTTAGGCAAAGGTGACCTTTTATGGCAATTGCCCTTGGCACATGACCACTGGTGATTCACATCAGTATGGCAGCAGGATCTCTTTGGTTTCTCCTGAAATGAGGATCCAAAGTCCATTGTCCTTCTAGGATCAGTATCTTTGAGGGTGATGCTGTTGTTGGGTCACTGCACCAAACTGTAGTCAAAACTCCAAAGAACTGTATCCCTGAGGTACCTTCACTGACATCCCTGAAAACCTTGTTATGAATAGAGAATGGCTCACAAAACAGCAGCTCAGATTGGATCTGGGGTATTTAATGATAATTCATATTTCCCTGTTGATTCTCAGGCTTGCTCTTCCACCACTCTTCTCATTTCACCTATCTAAAAAGAAGGAGAAAGCAAAGACTTTTTATTGAAAATTATTTTGAGGGAATTGGTTCATTAAGTTTTCTTACTACATTCAATGTTTGATGCTTTTGACTGAAAGAATAATAAATGTATATTGTGACTCGTTATGCCAGTGTATACTGTGTAGCATAATCAGCTATATACTATCTTCCCACACTACCAAAAGAAAAATTAGGATGTAGAGATGGAGCTTTCATTTCAGTGCCCTGTGATACTTGATTTACAACTGAAAAGCTACCTAGTGAATTTTGCATAATGACTACAGAGCTTCATAGATGTCATAGCTGCTGTTTTGAAAAATGTGCTTGGTTGTTTGCCATCCACGTTTTTCCTTTGTGACAGAAAATAACCAGCCCTAGGAGCAATCCTCACCAGGCACCCTCACGGTGTGAGCTGCTGTGTAGAGGTGGCTGCTTCAGCCCCATGCTCTGCCCTTTGGGCTTTGCTGGGCAAGTGTTTGGGCAGAGGTATCCACATACTCAAGCTTGTGGGGTCATGGTTCAGCAACTGTATTTTGCTCTTGACCTGTGCACAATATTTCCATTAAAATGTATCTGTTCAGGAAATTACGCAAGGTTATTTGTCAGCCTGCATTACTGGGAAGCAGTAATTAATTCTTAAAGCTGGAATATTTATCTTCCAAGGTATTTGGCTCTTTCCACGTTACTAAAACCATCCCCTTGTCAGGTTTCAAATGGTCCTTGTAAATATTTCATAGTAATTTTATCCCTTGGGATGGTAAGCCAATATCAACAAATATTGTTCCTGGGAGCAGCTCAGAGAAGAGGGGACCACACTTCCCCCAGCTGGGGCAGTGAGGTGAATTACAGACTCCTGTCCTGCAGCTGATACTTCCTTCCACTCCTGCAAACAAATCCCCAAGCAGGCAAAGAAATGTGCCTGTTGTTTGGGGCTCAGAGCCTGAACCCTTCCACGAGCCTTTAAGAGCTAGGTGGTTTGATCTGAACCATGCTCAGCAAGCAGACCTCCCAATGCTACCATTTCTTTTTGGTATTTGAAATCCAAACGTCTCTTTTAACCCTAGAAGACAGATCTGGCAGAAACCTGAGGAGTGCAGAGATTATGGAGAAACCATAGCGACAGCAGCGTGGTGTTGGCAGCACCTTAGGATCTGAAGCAGATAAGGAGGTGTTGCTTCCTGTAACAAAACAGCAGGCAATAAATACGGATGTGATTAGGCTGATTTGGCTGAAAATTCACTGGGTTGAAAATTCATTGGGTTGAAAATTCACAGCACTCAGATGCTGAGAAAGAGAAGGGCTGGCTGTCACCCCAGTGTGCCCAGGGCTAGTGAGGAGGGCAGCTGCCCCCCAGCCCCCAGGAGTTTGCCCTGGGTCCTGCCCGTGGCTGGGGACACTCCCCTCACCTCAAATGAGACTTCTCAGCAGCTTCTGAGTAACACAAGCACGGCCGCCCTTGAAAAGGGGATATCCTTGGGACAGATCATTTTGCTCCTCTGCAAGGAGAAACCACCCTGCTTGATGTCCCCCATCAGGAGGGCACCTTGCTCTGTGCTCCCCAGCAATGAGGAGGTAAGTTCACAGTCCAGACTTACTGTATTTTTTCGTTCTTCACCATCTTTGAGCCTCTGAACTGAGCTGGGGAAGAGGCTGGCCTGGGCTTTAGACATGAAGTAACCACTCCATCACTACAGAAAGGAGGAGCATTTGAGGATTTTATATCAAAATCATGATTTTTTTTTACTCTTTCCCTTATGCCTCATAAGCATATAGAGGCTAAACCAGAGAGCTCTGCTTGGGTTTACTGTATTCTTTAAAGTGCCCAGTATCCCATTCAAGTGGCAATGTCCCTGCAGATTAAAGGTACTTAAAACACAGCATTAGCCAAGAGGGAGTTTTTACATCTGCCCAAGTGCTGCTCACATATGGTCTATTGAAAAGCCTCCTAATGGGCTGGTTTGTGGCTGTGGCACAATGAGGCTTTGGCTGTTATTAGAATGTGCATTAGATGAACTACAGCACCTGCTCTGTGCTAAGGGGTCCCCATCCCTCAGCCACACATCAGGGAGAAAGATGCTGTATTATTTTAAGGAAGGCCTTAGGAAAGCACTGGTGTTCCTGCAGTGAGCTCAGTCAGGTGCAGGTGGGCTCCATTCCCTTCAAACAGGTACCAGTAAGTGATTTGCTATTAAAAAGTGTTTATAAAATGTCATATCTGGATGCTCATGTTTTTTCAGCACATAGCAAATGGATGCAGATGGAGTCACTTCTGGTGACCCTTCAGTATTTAAACAGGAAGATGCAAACATAAGAGTTAGCCTGAGTCTCACATGCCTCTCTCATGCCAATGAGTCTGCTGTAGAAGAGCCTGTCTGGGTTTAGGTCTTATTGGCAGGAGGCAGAGGTCTGTGCTAGTTCAGGCTCATACCTTGAAGATAAAATATGCATCTGGTTGTTGAGGTGACTCCTAATTTTAGCTCTGGTGTTGAATAATGGAATAGCATTTATAGTCTGATGCAAATCTGTCCATATTTCTTATGCAAAATTACCATCTCAGTAGTGAAACAGGCTTCTTTGATTTTGCCTGGATGCTAAAGAAAGTGCACAATAAATATGCATTCAATTAGCTTAATGTGAGTGAACAAAGATGTAATGCCGAATATAGCAGCAATTCCAAGAACTGATGCATCAAACCCATTGAATTGTTTTCCCAGGCTTTTGATTGTTTCAGGGATTTCTGATCAAGCTTGCTTAGAAGGCATTATAATCTGTTTGTGTTAATGAGACATTCACATACGAAGCTGATAAAATACAACAAAGACATGGAGCAGAACTGAGTTATTTTAACCCAGTGGGCAGTGAGCTGTCTTGCTGGCTGCATTGTCCTCTAGCATAGTGAAGGAAAAACACAGGAGGAAATTGGGAATTTCAGGGGTCCACCCTCGTGGACAGAGCAGAAGAGAGGTAAGGAGATGTCAGTTCTGCTTCCAGGCACGTGCCTGTGTGCTGTAAGATGGGAACTGGTAGTTATAAAAACTTCTTGCTTACCTGGAGGCAACACAATGGGCTCCTCCCACTGCTTGTGCCCTTCCTGATCTTCAGCATTCTCCCAGCAGGGAGCTGAGCTGGCAAACATAACTTAGACACTGGGAGAGTTCCTCCTGGCAACTGCCTGAAAGTCTCCACAGTTGTGCCTATGCTTCCAGCTCAAAGAGACCTGGAGACTGAATCCCAGTCCCAACATCCAGTGGTCTGGCTCATATCCTCCAGTCTGCTTTAAGCTAATTGCCCCTAGATTAGGAAGGTCTGCATGAAATAATATTCAGTCCTGGGACTCTTCTGGGCCCTTAATACTCAGGTCCTTAATGCTTTTTTTTTTTTTTTTTTTTTTTTTTTTTTTTTTTTTTTTTTTTTTTTACTTTTATTCTTTCCCCCTGCAGTTCAAAATCCCCCAAATTATGTGAGAGCTGTGTTTGAGCTCATAAGAGTGGCATTTTTAGCATGCAAAACAGGCTCTGTGTTTTCTTGCGTGAGGCTCGCGGAGGCATTTTAGAGTGCAATGCTCACTAGGGTCCTGTTAAAGGCTGTGTGGGCAGGACCTAGCACCACCCCATCCATGCTGTCTTTTGGGAGACAACTTGAGGGAATGAGCTGTTCCCAGGGCAGCTCTTCTCCCACAGAAGAGATAGGCAGTGTCAGCTGGAGTAGGTGGGCAGAATTCCACCCACAAGGACCCACTCACTGACCCTCCTTCAGGCCCCAGAAGAGACAAACCTGTTCACCTCAGTGAAGACCAGGGGTTTGTTTTTGGTGGCTTTTTTTTCTATAGCTTGCCACTAATGTACAGAGTTTGGCTCCATTATCTTTGTCATTCCACTTCATGCAAATTCAGGGTGATTTTAGACCTCTCCTAGGCCACCTCTTTGCCAGACTGCCCAAATCCATGCCCCTTAGCATCTCTGTGGCTCATATGCTTTAGGCCACTGACCATCCTGTGGAGTTTCTCCAATTTCTCAATGAACTACTGAACTGCAGGTCCTAAATGGGACAACACTTCTGGGGCAGATTTACTAGCGCTGAGTAGAAAGGGAGCAATAAGTACCCTCCAACTGTGCTGAAGTCTCACAGCAAAGCCCAGGTTCTTTCCCACTGGGCTGTTACGTAGGCAGAAGGATGCCATCCCACACCAAAGCAAAAGGTTTGCACTGCTCTCATTAAACCCCATGGGATGTCTACTGTCACACATCCCAAGTTTCTCAAGGTCCCTCTGGACTGCCTCTGCCAGCTCTGCCAAATAGAGATGGCTGTCATTACTTCTAATCTATTACCATCTGTTAATGTGCTGAAAGTGCCCTCTGTGTCATCAGCCTGGTGGCTGATGAAAATATTGAACAATATCAACTCCTGTGTCATTCCCTGGGGTCCTGTGTTCATTACTGGCTGCCAGATGGTCCATCACAACATTGATTATTATTCTTTGACCTAATGGTCCAGCTAATTTTTGGTCCAGCTAATTTTCAATCCATCTAACAATTTGTTCATCCAATTCATGTTTGCTCAGGTTTTGCATGAAAATGCTGCAGGAGAATTTCCAGCTGTCAAAGCTGTTTCTGATCACTGTGAGTGTCTGATAATGGACAGAAGCCATGAGGTCACCTCAGCACCTTCAGGTGAAGCCTGCCTTCTTGCCTGAATCCCAATGCTTACAGCTTCTCAAGGCAGACTTTCATCTGTTCCTCTTCTTATTGTTGTTTCCTTCTTCTCAAATCATGCTGGATATATAAGTGTGGGAGTGAGCCTTGCCAATGAAATGTATGCAAAAAACCCAAACATTAAATGCTTTGGTCTTTTTTGCTTATTATCTTGTCAGTGGGTAGTCTCACACATTTGTTGATGGACTCACAATTTCTCCACATTTGCTTTTGCTGCTAAGACACGTGTAGCATCCATTCTTCACATTTCTTCTTGTGCCATGCAGTCTAAGCTCCAGCTGAGCTTTGTCCTGTCTGATTTCATCTCAGAGTGAATGATCAATGCTTACAGGCTCCTCTTGGTTGCCTGCCCATGCTCCCAGTTGTTGTTATCTCTTGTTTTGCATGTCAGTTAATTGAGAAGACACTTGCTCAGACACGGGGATGGTTTGCTCCTAAGCTGTCATTTTCATACTCCCTGGGCCACTGTTACTCTTCTCTGAGCTCCCAGGCCTCCAGCTGGATTTAGGGTGTCAGGTCACAAGCATTCCTCTTTGGCATCCCACCTCCAGACTGCAATCCCCCATCTGTTTGCACTTTGGGTCACATCCCACCAATTTCTGAGAAGCACAGGCTTAGTGCTGAGGAGCCCTCCTGCCCCCAGGCATTTCAACAGTTCAGCTCTGTCTCTGTGGGGCTTGTCTTGTCTCCTTCATGTCAGCTGTAGAGAAGACAACAAATAATGGATATAAGCTGCAGCACAGGGATTTAGGCCAGAAATCCAAACATAATTTCTAAGAGTCTGGGCAGTTAGGTCTGGAAAAGGAGCACATCAGTCCCATACAATCTCACCCTTCAGATTTTTTTTAGAAGAAAGAGGAGGACAGTGGGGTTAGGTACTCTGCACTGGGTCTGGAAAAACTGGATGAATTCCTAAGCTCTGCTCAGCCTCAGTTTTTCATCATCTTTTCAATGTGCCATCTGCTTTGTTCAGCTGTGAGTCTCTTTCCATTTCAGCTCCTTTCTCCACATGACCAGGTCCTCAAGGGCTCTCTCTGACCCTCCCATTTTCTGGTCTAGAAAAATGCATTTCATTCCTTCACTGTCATGAGCTCCATGTCTTCATGGTCAGCAGATTCATCTCCTCATGGTTTGGAAAACAATGGAGCCATGCTAGTGGGTGCCTGTGAGCACATAAGCTCCTTGGGGAAAGGGGCTGTTATCTGGAGATACAACATCCTCCATGTCCCTGTAGAACGGAGCTGAAGGCTGCCCACTCATCCAGCAGCTCCTTCCTGGAGGACCCAGAGAAATGCAGGGAATGTGCACTGCTGATCTTGAAAGGGAGCTGGAAATATAAACCAGAACAAGTTTCCCCTCTGCATGGCTCCCCACCACTGACACTGGGAATATTACTGGAGATGGAACTGCAAACCTCCCTTTGTCTGTTGGAGCAGCTCCCATCTAGAAGGGAACCAATGGTCTCAAGCATGATGGTCAGCAGTGGCTTGAACACTGGCAGGGAGCATTTTAGATGACTTAATTTAGAGAATCACTCAGCAAATACCGGTAGAAATCTGGTGTAATTGTCATAATTTCCACTCTCAGCAGTAACTCGCTTTTGTCCTCCCCATGTAAAAAAGCAACACAGCTGTGCCCTGTGGCCCTATGGCCCTGTGGCCCTGTGGTCAGGACACTTTCTCCATCTCCAGCTGAGCAACATGCCATGGAAAGGTTGCACCACCTCATCAGTCACTTGATATCTAGCGTGGAATGCGGGGCTCTGAAACCACTGGAGAGGAAAGCCCTGGAGCTCAGGGTGCAGATTTGCTCCCCAGGGGAGTCTCCAAGGGCTACCACCCCTGCAAGGACAGGAGCTGCTCCTGCCTGTGCTGATCATGCTTGTCTTACCCAAAAACTTCAATCAAACCTGGGCTGAAGCTTTTCACTTCAGTATGTGCATTTCCAGAGAAAAGCAGTGACATCTAACCACATCCAGTCTTCCCCAGCCCTCCTGCAGGTCAGGTTTACCCCATGGGAACCACAGTTAAGGACGTTCACAGAAATTCCAAGTGACAAATCTCTGCCCCAGTTAGCTAAAACAAGATGTTATAAAACCAAAACCACCCTCAAACCTCCACATTACCTAATGAAATCAGCCTATTCCTTGATGAGCTTGTGCAATGTGCAGTTTCACATCTCTTCAAAAGTAATTTATAAGAATATTAACCCATGGATGCTCACTGCTCTGTTTTAATTCCCAGTGAACACTCAGCATTTGCTGCAAAACTGTAAGAAGGTGGGATCTAGTTCTGGGATGGTGTTTTGCACATTGCAAAGGGTGAGAATAAGGAAGATGATGTTTGTTTTGGGGGGCAAGTATTGTACATATAACAGTGTGCATTCAAGCAGTGCAACACAGCTGCTGAAATAGTTTATACTTCTTAAACAACATTTTAAATGGGGAAGCCTCAGGAGGCTTCTTGAAGTTTGTCAACACCAATTTTAGTCCTAAGGGCATTTTATTGCATCAAAGGCCTTAATTAAAGATTTCCCAATGCAAATGGAACCTCAGAAGACTTTTATATCTTATGTTTTTTCTATTTCTTATGTTCCTTTTTTCTCCTGAAAAACTCTATATAATCTATCCACAAACAGGTTGTCTGAGAGAAGATTTTATTACTGACAACTGCAGAGAGTTTCTCCTGTCTGAAAAATAAAGATAGATTCAGGTAGTCTTTGCTGCAGCTGTCAAGAAAATGCCACTTTCCTCACTGGAAATAAAAGGCAGGCTACACTTTTCTCACCACTTTTTTAAACTATTTCTAATGGCATAAATTTTTGCTTTCACAGCACAAGTTCTGTGGTGTGACTTTTACTTTAAAACCCTTGGCTCCTGGAGACAAATCTCTCCTGTCATTCAATGCAAATTTCTGACCTTCACACACTAAAAGAAAATTGATGGGCTATGATCTAATGTGACCCAAAGGTTCAGAAAATTAGAGAGCATCCTGAGCTCCAACGCTTATCTTTTAAATTGCATGATTTTTAGATCAATCTAGTAATGTGGAGACAGAATTAGGAAAGACAATTTTTCTCCCTTCTCCAGCTTTTCTATACTTTAAGAAAATGGTCATGCAATCCATTGGAGTGAGCTGAAGAAAGTGGTGTCAGCCAAAGTCATTGAGTCATGGAAATCCAGGAGCTCCAGCTCTTGAGAGTTCCAGAGACGGGTTGGTGTGCTTTGGGAAAGGAAATGATGGTTACTGAACATCATCTGCTTGCTCTCCTGTTGCTTGCTTTCTCCAGGATTGAGGAAATTTGATTGATTCATCCCTTATACTTGTCATAAACATTGCTTAGTGGGGGACTTTGACAACATTGTTTAATCTACTGGGGCTGTGCTGGGAGGCTTGAGCAAGCTGCTACTATCAACAGCTCTAATTTGAACCAGGCCCCTGTTAGAATCAGTCAGCATGGGGCAGAGGGTTGTGCTCAGCTAGGAGGGCCAAAGCAGGCAGCTGAGGGAGGAAGAGTGCAGGAAGCAGAAGCCTTGTGTGCACAAGCCTTAGCTGGGGGCTGCTGCCTGGGGCAGATCACACCCAGAAAGAGGAGCTACTGACACTGCTTAGCCCTGACTCAGTGAAATAAGCCTCTAAAGAGTGTGGGATGTGGGCATTAGTCCTATCTCCTAAAATGAGCTCAATAAGTGCTTACAGGCATCAGTGACATGTGAACAACCATGGGAGGCTCTTACTCCAGGCCTCGTAGGATCCATCTCCACCAGCAATTTATAATGCTCAGAAAAGTCTTCCTGAGCCTCATTTCCCTCTGTGCACAGGTAAAGACACTGATCCCAGGAACCTCAGTGCACCTGAGCAAGAGCTTTTGCTGCAGCAGGGAGTACCCTTGGCTGTGTGGTGGCCCAGGGTGGGGATCTTGCGGTCTGTCCCCAACCTCACAGACATCAGCATGTGGCAGCTCAAGCTGAGCTCAAAAGAAAGAGCACAAGAGACAGTTACAGGGTCTTTTGTAAGTACTGTTTTTTCCTGGTTTTCAGTGTATAATAAATATATAGTCTAATCTTGTTAGCATGTACTGGGTTTGTGTGTATAATGTGGTGTTAAACCTCTGCTGAGTTCTGTCTATGTAACATTTTCTGCTGAGCTCCTGATCAAACAGAGGAACTGGCTCCAGGCCTGCTGGGGACAAACCCTGGTCCTCTGTGGTGGAGTGCAGAACCACACAGCCTGGAGTCCCTGTCCCCGTCCCCATCCATGTCCCTCCACCCCTTGCTGGGGTTTTTCCTCTCCTTCCTGCCCTTGTTTTTGCCAAGAGATCAGCCATCATCTCTGCAGCCCAGGCAGAGCAGGGTCCCTGTCCTCCCAGCATTCCCCAGTGTGAGCTATTGGGGTGGGTGGTGTTTTTTGCTGCCTAGATTGGTGTGGATGTTTTTTTTCCCTGCAGAAGGAGATGAATGGAGGAGCTGGTGGGTTAGCACATAATTGGATTTGTCTCTGCCGCAGTGGCCTGAATGGGTGATGGATGGTCCACCCAGGTGGAAAGAAGGTGCTGTCATCCCTTGCTAACAGATGTCTCGTGCTCTTACAGAGGGAAGGGGTCCCTCCAGAGCATCCTCCAGGAGCCTTCTTGAAGAGAGAAGCATTTTGCATGCATCCAGAGGGACATCCTCCATACCTAGGCAGTTTCCTTCCCTCAGATTATCCTGAAGACTGCAATCAAGTTGAAGCTGGCTTGTGACTTTTAAGAAAAGTGCCAGATGATTCCTGCAGTGTGACTGGTGATGCTTGGCTGAGCCAGAGAAGATGGGAGAGAAAAGGAGATAAATCAGGACAAAATGCTGTGGGCTATTTTGCTTCCTTACAGAGCCAAACACTCCATACCCTCCAGCTTCATTTCCTGGCTTACCTGCTCCCCACAAACAGCCTGCAAGGACATCAAGTTTCATGAGTGGCATTACAAGAGGCCTTTTTGGTTCTCAAGCTCCCCTTGGTTATCCTCTGCTCACAAGAGTTATGACAATGGCACCAGTGACCACAGACATAGTGTACGTCAGTTCCTGGCATTCTCCACCCCATGCAGTCTGTTCTTACATAAGAGTCGGGGAAGAGGCTTGACAAAAATATTTTCAACTTAAAGCAATGAAACAGAGCCTTGATGACATAATTTGCTGAGCAGCTGCAGATAAAGAGCTTGGGGGCTTTTTTCCCCCCAAAATGGGGTTACACATTCTTCCTACCAGACCCAAGTAAACTCTGAGCCAGCACTGAGCTCATTTCTGGAGGAGATGAGGGTGCTTGGGGCACAGAAGGCGTGATCAGCACCAGAATGGCTCTGCCTGGTTCTGCATCCTGCCTGCTCGGCACTGTCAGCAGTAACCCAGCTGGTGTGCCCATACACCCCCACGCTGCAGGAGGATTTGGCTTCTTTCCTTCCTCAGAAGAAGTGCAAGCAACTGGTTGAGCCGGGCTGTTGAATCTACTTCAGTCTGCTTCTGTTTGCAAAGCAAAACTCCCAAATTTCCACACAACCCATGGGAAGAATATATAAATACTACAAAATATATAAATCAGAGGAATGGGCCAAGAGGTACCGTGAAGGTACTTTTCACAGCTTTTATCTTCTACCTGTTAAAACCCTGATGCTCCTAAGCAGATGTTTTGATTTTCCAATATCCAGCCAGCTTTGGTGTTTGAGCTGCTAAAATCAGAACCAAGCACTTTCTGAAACGGTAGTGAATTGCTGTGTTGGCCCTGGATTGCTCAGTGTTCCCACTGCTTCATTGAGCAGTCTGCCTGGGGGCAGTGCTGCCAAATCTTTCTGGGTGCCATGCCTTTAGCCCCCAAGACCTCTGATACACTTTGCAGAGAGATGTTCTGATGTTGTTCATCATTCCTGAAAATCGTAGGTTTTTCTGCAATAAGAGAAGAACTATATCTTAGGGTATAAAACTTTACTGCTTCTCAAGGGGGTTTGTGAAGTAAGGCATTATTTTACTGGTTGTGGTATCTGATCTTTATAAAGTAGGCAAAGTTGTACTGGAAGCAAGAGGCATTGTGAAGTGCTAAAATGAAGATTTTATTGCAAATGCATTCCTCCATCTTCTGTAAATATTTATTTCTGTATAAACATAGAAATATTTTGATTTGTGCTTAGTGTGCTGGCTCATTATTTTTTGTTATTTTCAGCTTATTCCCCCATATAGTCTGATAGCTATGCCTTGTCTTCTTGCAGTCATTGGCTAACTGCATCATGAACATCTATTGTGTAGAAGTGAGATGAAAACCAGGGTTGGACATGTCAAAGCATGGATACAGAAGTAAATTTTTTTTCATTTCATTTTGTTGGGAGTGAAAACTGCCTTTATTTTTCAGGAACAGCAAAGTGGCAGTGTTTCTTTTATGACAGTACAAATAATAAAACTTCATTGATTGGGGTTAAGAATGAGATTCAAGGAAAAAAACAATTTAGGTAAAAATTGGTTTCATGCTACTCCTTGTTTCACAAAAGCTTGCTGAGTCACGTGCTCTGAAGGGTACCTGAGGGGGCGAGGGATTATATATTCCACACCAAGATGACAGAAAATGCTTTAAATTTTTAGCTTGGGGTTTTGTGAGAACAACTAAATCTTCATTGATTTTCCTAGAGATCAAAGCTGAACATACGTAACTGGAAAGAACGGCCCCAGGGAGAGCAGAAAAAAGAAACACATGACACTTTACATTGATTTAGCCATTATGTTCCACTGGACAAATCGGGATATAGCTGGAAGAGCCATTACACATCATTGTCTCCAAAGATGGCCTTGATATTTGCAAGTACTTACACACAATTACAGCTTTAAGTACAGAAACAAGTGGTAGAGCTTTGCCCTTCCCTTTTTATCTTTAAAGTCACAAAATTGCACACATTGGTTCTGAGTCATCCAAAGGAGCCTGAAGAGGTGGGCAAAGCATCACTATGTTCTCATTTGTAGGGAATGTATTAAAAGAATTGAGAGAGAAAAAAACAAAAGCAGCCATGAAGAAGAAAGAGGAAGGCTTTTCCATGCAGAGGAGATGCTCCTCTGGGTCTTACTGCCTGCTGTGAGCTGAAGTTTCCAAAATTCTTTTAACTCCCAGTTCCTGGGGAACACATTCAGGGTGTTGCCTGAACATCAAAGAAGAAGATGACTTTGAATTAGGCTTTACCATTTCCAGTTTCACATTTTGGGCAGCGAAGCACAACCAAATCAACCAGCTGTTGAATATCTCTGAAGTAATTGTTATATGACATAACACCTAATCAGTGATTTTAGAGAAGTTACCACTATCAGATTGTCATGTCATTTTTTGTTCCCAATGGAGAAGGAACTCAAGTTGCCTTTGACTTGATCAAAATTTACACAGGGGTAGAGATTGGAAACACAGCACATATCTCCCCAAACAGCAATACATTTGCTTTCAGCCCAGAAAGGGCTTATTCTTAGTTAGGACTTACCTGAATCACTGCTTCTCAAACTTTTATGCAGGTAGCCCCACCTCTATTTTTACTTCTTGGTTCCTTTATGGGCTTTCAATTCTTCCATTTCCAGGATCATTAACAACTTTGTTTTTTCCCTACTTCTCACTCCCTTTTTTTGCTGTGGAAGTCTAAGGATATGCTCATGACTTGAGGATAGATCAGTTATCCATATACTGACCTCCCAGATTCTGCACAGCTTTGTCCACACTGCTAAACACAGAGGAGACTAGACGAGTTATTTTGGAGATAAATACTGCTGGAG
Source organism: Cettia cetti (assembly GCA_013401135.1). Lineage (NCBI taxonomy): Eukaryota > Metazoa > Chordata > Aves > Passeriformes > Sylviidae > Cettia > Cettia cetti. The sequence goes on from VZUI01079342.1 coordinate 40,380, forward strand.
GCATACCCCAGCCTCACTGCCATGCTGCTCTGGGTGTTCACAACACTCAGGGCTAGTCCTTCTTGTATGAGATTTCTCTAGAAAAAAGATAGCTGAAGACATCCAGATTGGAGTGAGGGAATGAGCTCAGAGTGTGGACAGCTGCTTGGGGGATTCAGTACTTGAGCTGTCTCTCTGGGTCTTTTCTACCCAGAAAAGTAAGTACATCCTTTAAAGTCTGCTTGTTCTTATACCTTTAGTCCACTTGTGTGTTTTTCACATAAACAAGTGCGGCCCCTGGCCAGCAAAGACGTCTGTGTCTTAGACAAAGGCAGCAAGTGCTTACTGGACAGCCTGGGCTAAGTTGTAGAGTCAAGTAAGGGTCACTTGAGCTTGAGTGAAAGTACCACTGGGCTTCAACTTCTGCCAGAAGACAAGGGAAACCCCAGATTATCACCTCTCCCATCTCCTGATTGACCCGATTCAACTGTGCCCTTCTCTGGAGACTGTACCTGAGAAGGAAGGGATGGATGGGTAAATGGATGAATGAAGGGATAGACAGAAAGACAGGAAACATATTTGATGTGTTAATTGCCTGAACTTCCATATTTCCTGTGCTGTCCTTCTTAGCTCCTCCCAAGCTACAGCTGTCAGAAAGATGGCAGAAAATGGAGAGAGCTAATGTAGTTATGGTCACATTGGCCACAGCTGCCTTTGGAATGGTTACCACCAAATATGTGGTGTAAGTACAGTAATACCAGGATCTAGTCTCCAGGACGTTTTGTCTAGTGGGCAAGTCCCACCAAATTCCATTTGACTCAGTAAAATCAGTAATTGCTGTCCCCAGCAGCATCATACTCAACCACCTTTTGGCCAGCAGTGCTTCCACAGGTATTTCCCAGCAATACACCTGCACTGCACACTTGCCTCCCTCTCCTTTCCAGAGAGAGAACTGTATACCTCTGCTTCATTCTGGGGACATTTGTGGGGTGAGCATGAGGACCTTGGTTATCAACTCACCTTTAGCCAAGGCCTGTGTAAGGTCAAGCCCTTGCCCATGGTCCCTGCCTGAGCCCTGGACAGTGAGTGCACACACTCAGGACACAAAAACAAGAAGCACCCAGGATATTTTGATCTGTTTATTGCTGTGAAGTATTTGCAGAGCTGTGGAACAAAGAGCTGTCCTACACTTCATCTCCCTAATGGTCCCCTTCAGTTATCTGCTCTGGATCCTGTGAGACCTCAGCTTATGTAATTGCCTGAAGGCATAAACCTGTAGGGTTGCAGTGCTACTGAGCTACTACTCCTCTGCCACAGCCATGGAATCCTGCTTTTGTTGGACCACTGTGTGATAAAGGCTTCATTCACTCTGTAGCACTGTTGTTCCTTTCCAAGCGGCTCTTATGTTTCCTCCCCGTGTGTGCACTGCTGCAAGATCTTTATGAAAGATAAAAGAGAATTAATTCATTGTTTGCTGGCAATTCCTGCTTGTGAGGCAGCTCAACACTTGGTCTCCAAGACTCTCTCATCACGGTGGGCCTGGTTTGGCCCTCTCTGGAGCCAGCAGGAATTTATCTTGATGTGAATTAAGCCTCAGATGCTATGGCTGATATCAGTAAGTAAAATAATGACAAGCCTGGCATTCAGAAGTATTGCATAGAATAGACAGAAGCACACCTTGCTTCAGAGCTGGGGATTAGGAATTCTGGTCAGTGGGGCTGATCTCAATGTTCACACCCATGGGTTGCCCTCCCTGAAATGATGCTGTGAATTTGCACATTCTTTTCCTGCTGGGTAATGATCTCTGCTGTAGAAGAATCACAATGTGGTTCATGAGCAAGAAACTGTATGTTATATTTTATGAAACAGTAGTAGATTTATCATCACAATCTTCTGAAGGGAGTATTGGGCAGGCAATGACAAAGGCCAAGGACTTGACAGATCTGACTCTGCAGCCTGAACTGCTTGGCATAACTTTAACTGGAACTGAGGGTTTTGGTGTCAGTTCCCTCTCCTGACAGTGTCACCAGCTGTAAGGTTCCTATGGCAAGCTATAAATCCCTATTAATTCAGATGGCTGGCTGCTTCTTTGGGCAGAGATCTCCTGTGTTCCCAGGTTAGCTTCCCAAGCTTCTCAACATCCATAACTTCCTGACAAATGGCCTTTGTGCATATATAGTGGATCTGCTGCTTCCCTGGTATTGGAGAGCCACTATGTTAGTGTTGGTCTATGGAATGGTTTGAGATGGGTCCCTGGCAGTCTTGTCTGCAATTGTTTTGAATAATTTAGTAAAGCTGACCAAAATTTGGGAAGGACATCTAGGCAATTTTTAAGATCCCTTCCAGTCCAAACCTTTCTAAGAATCTGTGATTTCCATGCAGTTTTCAATCAGACTTAAATCTACTTAAATCAGACTTAAATCTACTTTACTGATTGCAAAGCAGGAATGTCCATTGATTTGACTGAATTGGCCTGTTTCATAAACAGCCTGTGGTTTTGGAAGGGCCTCTATCTTTCAAGGACTACTATATGTTTTATAGCTTCTCCTCCTGGGCTGCATCCTCCAACCACTGTTACTAGTCCTGCAGCAGTGTGCGTGCAGCACCTGCAGAGATGACCCAGTGACTCAGGAAACTGGTAAGGTTTTGCTCTTAGCTTCTCTAGTGCACCTCTGCCCGTGTGATTTTTTTTTTTCGGTAATTAAGTGTAATCATAATAGATACATCAGGTATAAAGCAATCTCCTACCTCATAAAAAGTATCCAGTTAAATTGCCCATGTTTGCGTGGGAGTGTTTTCTTTTTCACTGGCAAAGTTTCCTTATAAGGAGTAATAATGAAGATTCTGTTAAAGAAAAGTGTGTATTGAAGGTTTACTATTTCACTGGTTTTCTGTAGAATCATTTACGCAAAGCTGTGAGTCACCAGCTGAAGTTCAGTTTCTGAAATTGCTGGCAGAGTAAATTAATTTTGTGCATGAGAGATCAGTAATCTGCATGCATTACAGTCAATTCATAATTGCTCTAAAATCACATGGCAAATGATTATAATTAGGACAGGAGCTGTTCAAATCAAGAACAAAAGAAGGCCAGAATCTAAATCTATTCATTGCTACGTTTCTTCTCCTTGAAGGTTTATGAAAGATGTCCCAACTCCTAACTGGAAAGCACAGTGGAAATCACCACTGCCTCTTCCGGCTGCTGCCGTGTTGTCAGCGAGTTTGGCAGAAATGCTTATGGAAGGCAACATTTACTCTTAGTACATGTCACAGAGACCTAGGCATAAAGGCCTAAAATAGGCAGGCTTTGAGAGCAATAACTTCATTGTCATGACTAGATAGTGGAGACTACCCAGAAAATTGAAATGACCTCTGTCTATGACTGTTCTGCCTGCTCCACACTCAGGCTCTGCAATATCTATCACTGCAGACCTTCCTCTAAGCGGTTCTCTCTTTAGAAGCAAGGAGGAGTCATCTCCATGTAAAGGGAATATCTCCAAAGGTGAAAGATGCCTCAGGAAAGTACATGTCATTCTTGAAAGAGGTTGCTATCCATTAGCCCTTCAGACTGCAGGAGGACTGAGACCATGGCTAAGTGACTAGAAAAAATCAGAACAGAATGAAATCTTGAAAAAAGATATTCTGCTGATAGAGGCTAAAACCAACACAGAGACACCCTACCTCCACCCCCAGTCCCCCATACTCGCAGTGCAGAGACAGGGGTATGAGCTGAGCCTACACAAGCCCCAGCAGCATGACTGGGAGCTCTTGACCCCCTCTCATTGGTGGTGCAGAGGCCCAGTCTCTTCCCTCAAGGTGCCCAGTGCCCCAGGACATGGTGGGAGATGGCAGATCTCATGGCAAGGTAAGCAGCTGAGGGAGATGGGGGGACAACCCTAAACACATGTGAGGAGGTGATGCAGCACATCAGCATCTGAAATATTGCCCAGGGTTTTGAAGCCATCAGAGCAAATACAAGGTTTAAAGGGGACTTCACTGCAAACTGTGGCTTTTGACTCTGGTTATCTGTGCTTCATCCATGCACAATGGGCCAGGTGGGAGGCAGTCCCCACATAAACAGTGGGCTGTGGGACAGCATGGCCCCACTGCTGCCAGCAGACAAGCTCCCCCAGCCCCATGGGAGAGCAAAACTTTCTGAATATAGACCCACGCGGGAGAAGGATGCTGACTCCAAAATGCGTAGGCATAACTGAATCAAAGAAGTGAACTCATCCAGTTTACAGCAGCTGGTACAGATCATTATTTAACTGAATCAGAACAGAGCAAAAGCTTTCTACTCCATAAATCCAGATGAATGTGATTAATTCCTTTGAAATTTTATTATCAAGATGTTAAATTTGGTCTTCATTTGAAGATTTTTGTAAGGGTCTTTTTTGGCAAGGTCAGCAGTTGTGCTGAGCCTGCTTTCTCACCAGTCTAGAAATCCCCAGCACTCTGTGCACCTTGGCACACACACACGACATAGAACTGCTGCTTTGGCAAAGTCAGTCCAAGGAATGAGGCCATGGGCCATCCCCTGCCTGAGAAGAGGAGCACTGATCACCCCACTCCTGGTGTATGCAGAGTTGAAAGACCCATTGCTCTGCACCCCAGAGAAGTCAACACTCTTGCATCTCAGGGTCATTAACACTCTTAACCACAATTTCCATTCGAAACATACACCCAAGAGAGAGCTATTATCTTTTCTTCACAGGTGAGAGAGAAATAATATCAGATGGCAGTTGCTGCTGGCAGAAAAAATTGAATCTTCAAGCTGGGAGGCTGCTGAAGTCCCTCAAGCAAGAAAGCTTTCTCTCCTCTAATGATTCCTGGATGACATAGCAAACCCTCTTACCTGATAGCCTGCAGTTTACATGAGAATTGCTGCAGGATTCTTCTCATGTGTGTTTAAGATGAGATTTATCTGAGGAAGGATCCTTGCTTCCCTTGCTAAGGCTCTGACCAGAAGGACTTTCTCCAAGTGCCATATCCTAGATCACACCATCCTTTTGCTCTTAGCAAGCCAAGGCAGACAATGCTCCTGCCAGGTTTTTTCTTCCTTCTTCCATGCCCTCCATAGTAAGGGAACACCAATGGCTAGTCCTTGCCTGCATGAGGCTGACCCTCTTCTTTCCCTAAAATTAAAACTCTCCTCAGATGTCTTGGTGGAGAATTTAATAACTGTCCTGAATAGCGCAAGAAGCTCCAAGGCCCAGAGACACCGTGTTTAATACTAACAACCAAGCACGCTGTGTCCTGGTTTAGGACAAATTAGGAGGAAACTCTCCAGGAGGACACAAACCTCCACTACCCCTTCCCCCCAACCCCGGGTTTGGGAAGGAACTCCTCGGAGGAAAAGTGGAAAAAACTGTTTATTAACAAATAACAAAAGGAAAAGAACACTCCCCAACACAGAGAAGGAAAAAAAACCAGCCCCAGATGATA
>VZUI01079358.1:0-45373 GCA_013401135.1 Cettia cetti
CCCTGAGGGACACCACTGGTGCCTGTCCCCAGCTGCATGCAGCCCCGTTCCCCACCACTCTCTGGGCCCGGCCATGCAGCCAGTTCCTAACCCAGCAGAGAGTGCTCCTGTCCCAGCCCTGGGCTGCCAGCTTTTCCAGGAGTGTGCTGAGGGAGACAGGGTCAAAGGCCTTGCTGAAGCCCAAACAGACAACACCCACAGCCTTGCCTGCATCCACCAGCGGGTCAGCTGGTCATAAAGGAGACCAGCTTGGTCAAACATGACCCAGCCCTCCTAAACCCCTGCTGGCTGGGTCTGATCCCCTGGCCATCCTGTAGGTTCTGTGTGATGACACTCAGGATAAACTGCTCCCTTACCTTACCATGTACTGAGGTCAGGCTAACTGGCCTGTAATTACCAGGATTCTCCTTCCCACCCTTTTTGTGAATGCGTGTCACATTGGCCAGCTTCCAGTCATCAGGAACCTCACCAGTTAATCAGCATTGTTGGCAAATGATGGAGAGCAGCTTTGGAAGCTCCTCTGCCAGCTCCCTCATCACCCTGGGGTGGATCCCATCTGGGCCCATAATGTAGCATTGATTTTTTTTTTTCTCCATTGCTGCTCATAACTACTGCAGATTTTTCTAGTCATTAGTCCATGAGAGCAGGAAATGTGTAGACTCTGTGTCTCAGTCGCTTAGCCTGTCAGGGAGCTCTCAAGTTCCAGAACACTTCCAGAAGTGTTTACAGTGAGTTCAAAACAGGTTGCTCAAGGCTTTTTTTCAGTCCTGACTTGAAAACCTCTTAAAATCAGAAATAGCACAGCTTCTCTACCTGTTAAGGTCCTTTGGAAGTGCAACCCAGTCCTTGAGCATATTGACAGATATCCCCTCGTTTCATGTCCTCTGCAAACTTGATTGAAGTGCCCTCCATCCGTTCTTCTATGTCACTGATTGACATGTTAAACACATGACTTGGATAGACTCCTGTGGTGTAGCTCTTCATACTGTCTTCAGATAAAGTATGACTCTTAAGACGTTGCAGTGAGGGATTTTGGGTGTATTGGGGGATGACAAGATGAGCAGAATGCAGCAATTTGCAATTGCAGATCAGAAAGCCAACCATATCATGGACTTCATCAAAAGCTGAGGCCAGTGGTATGGCAGAGTGCCATTATGAAAAGACAAAGTGCTAGGCCCTGCCCTTGAGTCACAACTGGCCCACTGCAGCCTGGGGCAGGGTGGCTGGGAAGCTGCAGAGCAGGAAAGGCCCTGGGGGTGCTGGGGACAGGGACTGAACATGAGCCAGCAGTGCCCAGATGGCCAAGAAGGCCAGCAGGAGCAGGGCAGGGATTGTCCCCCTGTACTTGGCACTGGTGAGGCCACACGTCAAATCCTTTGCTCAGTTTTGTGACCCTGCTCTGAGAAAGATGTTGGGGTGCTGGAGCATGTCCAGAGAAGGGCAGTGGAGCTAGGGAAGGGTCTAGAGCACCAGTCCTGTGAGGAGCAGCTGAGGGATTGGAGTTGTTTAGCCTGGAGAAAAGAAGGTTCAGGGGGGACCTCACTGCTCTGTACTGCCATCTGAAAGAGGGTGGTAGCAAGGTGGATTGTTTCTTTGCCCAGGTAGTAAGCAATAGGACAATAAGAAATGGTCTCAAGTTGTGCTGGGGAAGGTTTAGATCAGATTTTACATCAAAGAAAGATTTTACTTCACTGGAAGGGTTGTCAAGCATTGAAACAGGTTGCCTGGGGAAGTTGAGAAAACATGTCAATGTGGTGCTTGATGACAGGATTTACTGGGGGACCTGGCAGTGTTGAGTTGATGGTTGGCTTGATACCGTTGGGGTCTTCCAACCTTAATAATGATTCTGTGGTTCTGTGAAGGTATGGTTTTAGGAAGAAATACTTTTCTGTGAGAGTGGTCAGGCACTAGAATGGGTTGTGGATGCCCCATGCCTAGAAGTGTTAAAGTCCAGGTTGGATGTGTTTTTGAGCAATGTGGTCTGGTGGAAGGTACCTCTACTGTGCCAGGGGAATTTGAACTAGCTGATCTTTAAGGTCCCTGCTAAGCCCTGTGATGCTGTGACATAGTGATACAAATATATTATTTTCTCTGGGACTGATCATCCAGCGAGCTCCTTACCCGTGTAGCTGCCCCTCTCTGCAGGCCATAATGACCTAAGGTAGCACTTTGCTGTTGACACAGGAATTGGATGGCCTGCATTCCCCATCCTTTCTGTCACGACTGACATCTCTTCTGTGTTACTAGGCTGAAGATGAAGAAGGTTACCGTAAGCTGATTGATCAGAAGAAAGACAGACGCCTGGCCTACCTGTTGCAGCAGACAGATGAGTATGTGGCTAACTTGACTAACCTGGTATGGGAGCATAAACAGGCACAAGCAGCCAAGGAGAAGAAGAAGCGAAGGAGAAGAAAGAAGGCAAGTAGTTACAGTTGATATTTTTAAGCCATACCTTCTTCATATTCAGCTTTCAGCTGAATCATATCAACATTCAGCAAATGTTGATAAATGTGGTAATGCCCGATTGTCGTACATGTACCAGAATGTCTAAAACATCTACATCGCCAAAATATCAATCCTGAGGGAACTCATATCTCTTTATATTGAAATATATATGCTTTTATTAACTTTAAAGAAGGTCATAAGGAGGCAGGATTATAAAATTCTCAGCTGTTAAGAAGACTAACTTGCTAATAAACTTTGTACAGGTAAAATTGAGACAGATGTGTAAGTTAGGATTAATGTACCCAAAAGGAGTGCAGTGTATCAAAATTACATTCTGTGAAGAAGATGGCAAGAGTCTGGTTTGTGTAGTTGTCTCATTGTAGACTTACACATTATACCCTTGGCTCAGTCCATTTTGTAAGGACCACTGAAAATGGCTAAGAAACTTGGCTAGGTTTATTATAGTAAATGGGTATTTTACCAGCAATATTGTTCAATGTGCATTTTTAACCTTTAATTGAAACTTCACAAGATTACTTTTCTTCATATAAAATGTTTTACCCTGCAAGAGAAAGTTGTTGAAATTGCAGAGTGCAATTTTCAAAAAAATAATTTCACATGTGAAATAGTGATTAAGGAATGATTTGTCATTTTTTACAACCCCAGAGTACCTTTCACCTCTTGCAGAATGTGTAAGAGGATTTTTATAATCCATTTCCATGCCTGGTTTGCTACTAATTGCTGCTACAAATACAAGCATTATGTTTACAGAGTTTACTAACAGTACTGGAAATTTGCTAAAAGCAAGCAGTATAGAAAAAAATACTGATCTTGGACATTAATGGCCTAAAAATGGTGCATGTTTTCTCCTGCTCTCAAAAAAACCTCTGTTCCCAAGAGTATGTTCTTAACATAGAAACAATAACCTGTCTACAGAATGAAGATGTAATTTGGATGGGGTTCTTGGCCTGTATTACCAGTGAGAACAGGCCTGATTTAATGTATATAATGCACAGTAGAGATAATTATTATTGAGACAGCATGTGGAATAACTGCATCACTTTAATGTAAATAAATAGATATTCCTTTAACTGTCCACATACATGATGTGTTTCTCTTTCTATGTCAGTTTAGCCTAAGTATGTATCAGAAACAGGGTTATCTTCTGGCCATGCCAGTAAAGACATAATTTTCTGTCCCTGAAGTTAAAAGGAAATGTCCTGTAAGTATTCAGTGTTTATATATATCCCATCCTAAAACCTAAAGGAAGAGTAGCTAAAAAAAGAAAAAATATTTTCTCTATCTTGATCATCTACATCTTTTTCTTTGTAATTGACTTCTTTCCAGAATTTTTTTTTTCTCATCTGTGAAGGAAGTAGGAGTTCACACAAGTATTGCCCTTTATTTTAGTCTGGAATTCTATGAATTTTTCATAGCATGGCTGTGGAACACATTGTAATTAATGGGCACTGTGTCTTTTTTTCCGAGTCATACACTTTAAGTTCTTATGCCTTTATGTTTTGTAATTCATGGGAAAGTTTTATCTATTAATACCTGTAGTTAATGTTTTGTACTTACAGAAAAGGAGAAAAGAGAATTCATAGGATTTTCTCCTAGAAACAGCAGTGAGGAAGTAAATGGTGAAGAAGTAATCTTTGCCAGACTCCTTATAGGGTATCCAAATGAACCTTATGTTCTTAGTAGAATAAAATTTGAGATTAGTTCATTCTTCCTCTGGGATACAGTTTCTGTAATCTTCATGACAGATTTTCCCTGTTTCTTTCACATTTCCCTATTTGTGTTTTCTGTCTCTAGCTTCCATTATAGTCATAGATAAGAAAAAATATTCCATATGAAATTTTCATTTGATAGGCTAGTTCAACTTGCTGTGCAGCCTTTCATTTTACTGTTAGTAGTTTTTCCTGTCATTATGCAGAGAATTAACAAAATGTGCCTTCCTGCTTTATAATACTGAGGTTTCCCCAATTCAAGGATTCAATAGTCAACATTAAAGATCTGATTGCATGGCCCAAAATAGGAGTGCAAGATGTCTATCACTATTTACATTTATTTTCTTTGTAATATGTTCTTCTAATTTCCAGAATTGTTTTTAACTATAGGTTTTAAATGTGCGCACAGCAGATAATGGTTTTTGCACAGTGAACAGCACTGATGCTCGCTGCTTCCCTGTGATTAGAGTTGTAGGGTTCTTTGCCTTTGCCTGCAGCTAAACTATAACAATCTCTATGTATTAGACAGTGTTCTATAGTGTAAAGGAATGGATCCCAGCCCTGGTTTATCCAGGGAAAAAGTATCCTCAGTCGATGTAGTGTATTCAGCCAAGACTGGATATGTGTTTTCACAACTTATCCTGCCCTTGTGTTTATTAAAAATCTTTGCTTCTGGTACATTTCCTTTTGTTGTCAGCAGTCATTCCTGCTGCCCAGAAATGCTGAAGCAGGCAGTCTTGAAGCTTGTGTTGTTGTTCCCACTAAACATCAGCTGCTGCATGTTCATTTCAAGTACATGCTTTAGATAATTCAACTCGATGGCAAAGAAAAAGGCTAAAGTATGATCTGAAGCAGATATTAAGCATTACATCAATATTGAGAAGTGCAGCTATTCCTCAAGTATACTTCTTAAACTGAAAAAAGGAATAACTTGATGAACTATATCACACACTTTAATAATACTTGGAAGTTTTTTATCTCTAAAATGCAGTTTAAGAAATCACTTCTTGTTGTTAGTCTGTTCTCTTTGCATTAGTGTCCAAAATAATATTTTGCTGTAGTACTGCGAACTCAGCAGTGTGACATAAGGAGAAGCTGTAAAATGTCCTTTCTTGCTAAGAAATGTTTAGGAAAGGTTGAATGCAGAATCAAACTGTATGTCTTTCATTTTTCCTGATACTGTGTTAACTTTTTTAAGTAAGGTAAATGAAGATAAGCCTTAAGGAACATATACTGGTCATTTCTCAGGTGGTACCTGGAGAGAAAAACATCCAGCTTTCTCCAGTGAAGAACTCTAAGGTTCTTTCTGTTTCTAATTTGAGTAAGGTCTACACATGATTGGAATAGTACAAAGAACTTCAAAAATACTCCTTCTAGTTTGTGAGATCAAAACCCCCCAAATAATATCCAAGATAAAAGTGCCTTGCATGAATATACATCATATATCTGTGATGCCTGCTGACACCTCTAAAATGGAGATTAAAGCAGTTTATAGGAAATTAATAGTGAATGTGAAAATATTTTACTAGTGTATTTCCATAAGAATAGCCTATAAGAAAATGAGTTCTAGGTCTGAACTGGTAATCAAATGGGCCAGCCACTTCTTATATGCAGATTTATATCCTTGACTGAGATAAGTAGGTACCCTGCTTACATTAGTAGGTACCCTGCTTACATGCTTTTTGTGTGTTAATTGCTCTGGGCCTCTCTCTGTCTATATCCATCTTCACCTTCAATAACTGAATCTCAGGCTGTTCAGAAATTAAACATATTCATGATCCAAAATGTTTACATTATATAAATTATTCTTTCTATACTTGTAATCTGACTGTAGTATTTATCACTTCTTCATTTGTTGTAGAAAGCTGAAGAAAATGCAGAAGGAATGGCATCTGGTCTTGGTCCTGATGGAGAGGTATGAAGTCTTACAAGGGGCTGGTTCTTTTCTTCTCGGTTTTTGGTTTAAAAAACCCCCAACTTTCCAATGATTATTCTGGATTGTGTGCTTTAACTTTGAGAAGAGTTATGGTGACAGCTGTTCTAGGAGCTGTTGTTAACAAACAGAATAATAATTACCTAGGTTAACATTTATGCTAGCCTCTCACTATTCCTAAAATCAAAGACTAAAATGAAAAGTGTATTGAATCTATCACTAAGTGTGATGAAGTCTACCTGTCAGTTTTGTAATGTGCTTACAAGAAATATTTTTCTTGCAGTCTTCATATAGACAACTTACTTTCTCGTTTGAGCTCGTAAACACCATATAGTCCATCTTCTCATCTTTATAAAAAATGCATTATTGGCATTGCATGTAGTTACCTTTCAGTCAGGTACAGTGCAGGGTACACAGGGCAGAATACATGTTATGATGGATTAAGACATCTGAATGTTCTTTCTTCCTCAGAAGCTAATGGAAATAAGTAATTTTTCTGTGTCATTCTTCAGATAATACCATTCATTCAGTAGTAGAGCATATGCTGCCTAATTCAGAGCTCTTATGTTAGTTCAATTTTTCTATTCCACTTCATTTTTATGAAGAGACTTTATATAGACTTTTTATATAGACTTTCGAATTGTATTTATTGTTTTACTTCTGCTCTCTTTTTGTACTTAAAAGTGATAGTTCTGCTAATGTAATCAGAGTTAGAGCAAAATACTGTAATATATTTGTATTTGCACAAGAAAAATGCACATAACATTCCTGTAACTTCAGCATCAATGGAAATTGGCTAAGTTTTGTACTGTCAGTTACTGTATTTAGAACTCTCAAGAATTAGTTTTTCTTTCTCATATATATCTATTTGGAAAATATTCATGGCTAGGAACAGTATTAGAAGGCAAAAAAGTTTTTGAAGTGAAAAAATATGTGATTAAACTGGGCAAAGAAATAACATAAGGAGGGATTATACTATTCTAGTTTTTTTACAGTACTGATAAGAGATTTTGTTCTTACTAGTGCTTCATCTGCTTAGTTGAAGTTTGCACAGCAAATTCTTAAAAAAGGCCTTTACTTAGAAAGTTAACTGAATTGTTTGATTCTTGTTTCTCAAAAAAAACCAAGCCAGGCCATAAGGTCACTGTATGTTCTTTGTTACAGATGTCTGTTGTATAAATAACAGGATTAAATGCCTATAAGAATACCTTGTGTCTTGACTTGCAAAAACTAATAGTGTAATCTTTTCATTGCTGTTTCTCTTAATTTACTCGGGATACTGGGATGTATTTGTGGATGTCACATAGAATATGTTACACACAGAAATACTGTGACCCAGTGCTTGCTTAGTGGGAAAATGTGGCATCTAGTAACAAAACTTCACTTCCAGTGAAGTTCAGAAACCTCCAGTTTGTTCAGAACTGGAATTTTGATAGTGCTACTTGTTCTTTTCATTATGTCCAAGAAGCATGAAGTTCAGTTGCCTTATGGTGTAACGTTTCCCTTGAATCTTTAGCCCATAGATGAGAGCAGTCAGATGAGTGATCTTCCAGTCAAAGTGACTCACACTGAAACAGGCAAAGTTCTTCTTGGACCAGAAGCACCCAAAGCAAGTCAGCTGGATGCTTGGCTGGAAATGAACCCTGGGTAAGTAGTTAGTATACCAAGTAGACTGTTTTTTTCTATTTGCATTGATATTTTTCATGTTATACTTTCTTTCTCATTTACCAATTCTATTCTTGTTTTGATTTATTTTATGTAAGCTGAGTAGGAGATGTGTTGAACTTCCTACCTCCTCCTTTTAACTATAATTCACAAGCTTTCTGTCATTTTTGTACAGCTATGAAGTTGCTCCCAGATCAGATAGTGAAGATGAAAGTGGTTCTGAATATGAGGAGGAGGTATGTATCTCTAAAAAGAAATACTGTGACAATACAGTAAAAAATAAGTACTTATTTCACATTTCATTTTCCCCTCCTTCATAATGAAGAGAGGGGAAGTGATAGCAGATAGGCAAGTGCTTTAAGACTAATACAAACAGGAAAATTAATTTATTCTGTAATTCTTGATTTATAGCAGTTGTTCTTTATATACACTGTAAATGCTTAACTGAAATTGTGGTTAGGAAGAGTAAATATTTTACTCTGATTATTAATAGTAATAAATCAGAGAATTAAGCAGGTTCCTGTTTTAAAATACATCTTGGAAAACGCTGCATTGTGGCTTTGTACTGAATGAAATTAACATCTTCAAAGCTTATGCATTGAAGGTTTTGTAGGCAATAAAATAACATGGTTACTACTTATATATTATGTTTAATAAAATGTTAGGGATTATGCCAGGGATTTTATATTCAGACTTTTCAGGGTGGGCCTATTTGATCCAGTATTTGAATGGGGATTTAAATACTGTTATTACAAAAATTCTAAGAAGAATCTTATAATTAACCCACACAAAGATCCCAGCCTTGCAGGGTCATTATATTGCGTACTGTGAATATTGAATAGTGATACTTGCATAGCATTTTCAGATCAGTACTTTCTAAAGGAGAACAGAAGTGGGGAATAGAGAAGAACCATGTTCAATGCCTGGTAGCAGAACTAGGTGTAGTACTCAGATCTCCTAAGTTTAGCAGTCTTTACATTACTAGACCGAAGAACCAGTAAAACTGACTGGACTGTATGATGTTATGATGTGTCTTTGTTGGAGTAATTTCTGGTAATGTAATTCTACACATCTGTTAGTATTAAGGTAGGAGAGAAGGGCCTGAAACCTGTCGGAATTTAGAATCTCACTTAGTGAGATTTTAAATTGTTTGCTATCTGCTGCAGCTGTAACCAAAATACAAGTTATTTCAAAAAGAGTAAAAATAACTGGTTTTAAAAAATTAAGAAACTAGAGGCCTAAATAAGTAGTATTTGGCATTTTTTTAAGCCTTATTAATTTATCAGACATCTGGAATACAACATAAAAATAAACATGATGTTGGAATACTCTCCATGAATATGGTTGTCAGAGAAAGCCTTTGGAAAGTAAGATCATCAAAGGGGAAAATAATTTTTATTTCAAACTATTATTACTTCCTGCTGGTTAATGTATGTCAAAAATTAATCATTTTTTTATGCTGCAGTGCAATTTTGTTGCAGGATGATTCGGATGTCAGTCATAAAGCACTAACCAATGCAAGCCACTGGTATGAGAATACCAGTTGAAAGTGTGACTGAGGAACACCTTACACTTCCCAGCACTTCTTTTATTTTTTTTGTATTCTGTAGGATGAGGAAGAAGAATCAAGCAAAATAGAAACAGATGAGAAGATAGTCCTGGATCCTAACAGTGAGGAGGTTTCTGAGAAAGATGCAAAGCAAATCATTGAGTGAGTCTTCCTTAAGTGCTGTTTATTAGGAACTATGATTTCTTACGATAACATTTCACAAGAATAGCTTTTTCTAGATTGGAATGATTTTTTTTTGTACTTCTGTGGTATAAATATCTGCAGGAGAAGGAACATGATCATTTAATGCTATACTCTATATAACCTTGCACCCTTTGGTGTACTCACCTCACAGCTGAGGACTTGAACTGTTTCTTTAGACATAGGTATATAAGCCATGGTCAAAAAATAATTGTTTTTATTCACTCAAGTTCTTTTTCCACTTTCCAGGACAGCCAAGCAAGATGTGGATGATGAATATAGCATGCAATATAGTGCTAGAGGGTCTCAGTCCTACTACACTGTTGCTCATGCAATCACCGAAAGGGTGGAAAAGCAGTCTTCCCTTCTCATTAATGGCACATTAAAACATTATCAGGTGAGAAATCCTTAAAACAATAAAATACCTAAAACTTGGAATTATGCCCAGCATTTCAGTGTGGCATTTCAAATGGCAAACTGAAATTTTGTAAAATAAAAAGGCTCTAGTAGGTTAGAATTTGGAAGTATGGACATGGCAATGACACATGTCACAGATAATGACATACATACATATTACTTGAATAATACAAACTTTCTGCTGCTACCTCTACTTTTTATTCACTGCAGGTGAATAATATTTTGATTTTTGTATCCTTCTCATTGACATGTAATTTCATTTCTTACTGTTTTAATTTGTGGTGGATTAAGAGTATTTTCCTTCTTCCAATAGTTAGAAGTTTTGATCTTTGTTTTCTAGTTAAGGTCCTAATATTTCAGGGATACAATTACAATTTGAAAATAAGAAAATACAATTTGAATAATAGAAATACAGATACAATTTGAAAATAAGAAAAATATTTTACTATGGAGGTTGGTGTCACGTGGTCTTCACAGACTTTCACTGGACTTAGTAGTCAAGAACTTTGATATAAGCTAGATTCACGTGTGATTGAAAATGTCCTTGATGCATATTTTCTACACTTCTGCTTTTGTACAACTTTCTAGTTAACTCCAACAGCCTGCATCTTTTCTCTAGTCAGAATGTTGTTTGTGTATCTATATTTATAAATCTCCACATAAAGAATAATGGTGCAGACAAGATAGCTTTCCTCTTCTCAATTCTGATGCGACTTTGTAGGTGGGACATACAGTGACACTACAGATTCCAGTCAGCTCTTGATGGCTTAATAGTAAATATGAATCAGTTCCACATATAAAGCCAGTAAATGGGCAATATTATTTTGGATACTGTCTTGCAGGAAGAACAGACCATTACTTCAAGAGTTTATTGTGAAGTTTTCCCTCTGAACTTTCTCAGGCCCCCTAATTTCCTGCTCACTCCATGCACAAGACACACCAAAACTCTGGATATGAGAAGCAGAAACTTCACACGTCCATCAGTAATGTGAAACACACACGTGGAAATCTGTCTGACAAAGGAGTAGTGCTTTCTAGCAGTTTTCCTTGGAGTGTGAAATTCTGTTACGTAGACATTGCTAAGCTACAGAACTCTGGCTTCCTTCCAGCTCTGGAATTTTGTACAGAAGGCATGTTTGGACAAAGGTAGCCTACTGTGACATGGAGTTTTGGATGGCAGACACTGAGTGGACATGTGCCACAAGAGCTTTAGCATACCAGGGATAAAGTTGGCAGGTGTGAGGCTCACGTGTTTCATGTGGTTTTGACAAGTTTGGTTTTGAAAGATTTTAATTGACACAGGCAATTGTAATGTAATGGAGTACACACAGAAAGTTTTAGCATTTGAGAATGTTGAAATAGAGGAACAGATCCTTGCAGTGGTGTTGATCAACCTTGCTATGAATACCTCTGTTGCTTTGTGTGCAGTAGAAGAACCTTTCTGCGTGAAATCTGGCTTCATCTTCCTGTTATAAAACAGGAGTGATGATTTCCAGGCAAAAAGAGACAGGGCTCCCCATGCATTCAGTATTACTAAAGGAAATACAACTTGTAAGTAGACAGGCACATCAGAACAATAGTTCCTTACTGCTGATTTATTGTTAATTATTTTTGTGGGTTTTAAATAACTGAAACTCTGACTCTTCATTTCAGCTCCAGGGACTGGAATGGATGGTTTCTCTCTATAATAACAACCTAAATGGAATCTTAGCAGATGAAATGGGACTAGGAAAGACAATACAGACTATTGCCCTCATCACTTACCTGATGGAGCACAAAAGACTCAATGGCCCTTATCTCATCATTGTTCCCTTGTCGTAAGTAACGGGTCTCATTCTGGCATTATTATCCTAAGCATTGCAGATTGGTTTATTTGGAGCACAACACACTGGCAAAACCACAAAGCTGGTAAAACACTTGATTCTATTCATTTTGGCAAACTGTACTGAATTTACTGTAATTCACTCTTCAGCCAAAAGAGGGGGATGCTTTTTCTTTCCTGTTACATGCGTGCACTTTACCTTTTAGCTTTTAACTCTGACATTAAAAATCCATTGTGTAGTTCTTTAAGCAGCTGGTGCCTCATCTGATACTATGCAAGCATACTTTAATGAGGTTGATTTTTAAAATACTGTATAGGTAGCCTTGGATATACGTAGCCTTGACTGATATACACACTTTTGTCAGGTGTGCAGATTATGGTTGTTGATTATTCTGCCCCTCTTTTTGCTTTCCTTAGCTTTCCAAAATGCTGCTTGTTTTATAAATTTCTTCTTATGCATTTTCCTTTCTCCAAAGGTCAGGTTTGGGTTTTAGTGATTTGAATAAAAAATATCAGTCATTGTAGAACTCTTATAGGATGTTGAGGAGTTGTTTTCTTATTTTTATGTGTAATTGACTTGATTGATGTTGAGCGATTCCCTGGTAATTTCATTAGCTAATTTGTCCTAATTTGACTAATTGTGGGAAGCATGCAGATTTGTTCTAGAATTAGGATAAATTTGATTTGTCGTCACCTCTTGATTTCTTTGGAGGTGTCCTGTCTTCTGGCTGTGCTGCAGCAGTAACTGATTAACTAAGCTAAATGCCACAGGTGTGCCTAAATGTGTGAATACAAATGATAGGCTTAGTTTGAGAAGAAACACCTGGGAGAGCATCTATAAAACAAAAATAGGGGCAGTGTTATTAATGCCAATTTTCATATGAGTACAGTAAAGCAGCTGATGTCTCTTAAGTACTCTAGTGGTTTTTTTAAAAAAGTAAGAGCTGAAAGTTCTTTCTTGTACACATTTTGAAGCTGCCTTTCTCTGCCTTTTCTACATTGCTAGTATTGCTGCCATCATTGATCCACTAAGAAGGAAAAAAAAGCAAGCTGCTCAAAAACCACAAGATTATTTTTGGCTGTTGTCTGGTGGTAGCAATTATGTACAATATAGCAACTCTTTTGTTGGGATCAAACAGCAGAAACAGGGCAAGAATTCATCCTCATAGTGGTGGTGGTGGCACTATGAGTACTTTTGCCCAAGTAAGGCACAGATGAAGTCTGTTATCAGTTTCATTGGGCTATATTTGAAAAGCTTATTATTAGATAATAAGTCTAATATAGATGAACTTGCAAATCTATTTTTTTGTCCAGAGATACTGTTCTTATCATTAATATGTTCTAAAGTATAAAGGTGCATGTAAAAGACTACTTTTACTGGTTTCACAAAGAGCCCTGAATATAAGCTGAATGGGTGTTTCACATATTTTTTTCTGGTTACTTCCCTCTGAGATGCTTGCATTTTATTGCAGTATATAAAGTGCACTTTTAAAATATGTTGTTATTTATGGGGGTTGATTACATAAAAGCTGGCAGCCAATTGGAAACACTTCAAAAATTTGATTTGCAAACGATGTAATGTTACTTTTTCTCTCTAATCTCTATGATAGGACTTTATCCAATTGGACATACGAATTTGACAAATGGGCTCCTTCTGTGGTGAAGATATCCTACAAGGTTTGATTTCCTTATTATATGACTATAGAATTGAAAGAGTGAGAACTAGAGACAGTTTTTTCTCTGTCTGTGCAGGCTTTTAAACTATCTGCTCTTCAGGTTTTGTTACGTATATGAGGTACTAAGCAGTGTGAGTTAATTATACTAAGAAGACTATAAAAAACTGTGAAAGAAGTAGAGCAACTGTAAATCGCTGTACAAAATGCAGAGTAGAATTGTTTATTATCACTTTTGCAAGGCTTCTGCTGAGAGTTATGAATGGTAACTACCTAAGGTTTTATTCCTAGCTAAATACATTTTTGTGTGGCTACTGTAGTAGTGATATAAAGCAGTTTTTAACAAGAACAGACCACTGGCTTTATAATTCCATGAGCCCCATAAGCAGCTCTACAGTCTAGCAGTGGTTTAGGGAAAGCACTCTGAGAAGCTTTGGAATTATGTCCATGTATTATTCACAGTGTGGTAGTATTGCAGGTTCATCTGATTGTTTATTGTCTTCTCATTAATAAAAACAAAGTTTCTTCTTCATCAGAGTAAAGAGTAACAGCTCACCTGTCTCTGTCTCCCAGGGCACACCTGCCATGCGCCGCTCTCTTGTTCCTCAGCTTCGAAGCGGAAAATTTAACGTCCTTTTAACTACTTATGAGTACATAATAAAGGACAAGCATATCCTTGCTAAGGTAATTTTAACTATTATTCTCTACAGTAACACCCAGACACCTTCAAGTGGTGTACACCACGAAACACATTTTTGTTTATAGGGAAATTCTCAGTTTTTCCGTCCTTCAGCAAAAGTTATCCGTTTCATTTATGTTCCTGTTCTTCAGTTCATGATTGGACTTCTCAGTCACAGCTCTCCCTTATGTAAACACTAGGATTTTCCTGAATATGGCCAGGGGACTTATTCCTTTGTCCAGTTCTGTCATTCTGTCTCTACTGTGTACCTGCCTGTCCTTGGAACAATATGACTTTTTTCCCCTCTGCATAATATTCAGCCTAATCTGCATCAGAGACTTCTAACTTTTTGTTATTTCTGTCCTGAAGCTCACTCTTATTAGGGCCCTTCCAACTGTGTTGTCACTTTTCCCCACATAACTAAATAGTTAATTATATCATGAATTTGGTATCTAAAGAGTCTACATGTTGCAGTTCTTAGGGGCTCACTGTCTCTCTACAAGTAAGTATCAAATATAATGAATTAATAAAACCTTACTGTACTGTAAGGCTATTTCATGTGCTCACAAAGCAGAGGTATTTTGCTACACAGAGAAATCATATTGGTCCTTCTGTATTTTCGTTGTTAATTTTCACTTCATTTGTTACATACTGCACAGTTACTGCATTTTACTTGTTTGTCCTCTCTAATACAAAGGCAGTGCATTTTCTTAGCATCACTCTGAATGCTTGGAAACAATGTGAGACTACATAATGTTCCTTTTCCTTTATTTTTACACTCTTTCTGAAAGATAGGAAGGACAGCACTATGCCAGTCATCCTGTCCTGGGATATGGAATTAGGTAGCACCTGTAAAAGTACAAACTGAGGCCTTCCTAGTCATATGGTCAGTGTGGCACTTGTGTTGACTGTCCATGTTGTACTACAAGTGGTAACAGAGAGCTTGAACAACAGCTTTCAACATGTACTGTGACTGCTTTTAAAACTTCCTACCAAGAAATAGAAACTTAGGTTGAAAATGCAGTTACTGAGAGGATTTTAATTATGCTACTTTCTTCTCCTGTAAAAACATAGAATTAGCTGGAACAAAATAAAGTTCAGGGTTGCTGTTGTTAATGAACATACATAAGTTTATCTGAAAATGCTTTTGTCTCTTGTCAAGGTTCTTGTTACAGACAGATTTATTTGCAGTTTATGTGCTTTCATTTCCACTGTGAGCCATGTTCTGGCCTTGAAGAGCCAGTCATTCTAATCTCTTTCCCAGAAATGGAAGGAGTCAGCTGTTAGCTGTTTCAGTTCCAGTCAGAATCAACATCAGACTGAGCATACCTAGTGCTTGTCTCTTATGTTTGTTGCTAGCAAGGACACTGATAGTTGAATAATGCTTGATTTGGTTTTTCCTCGAGGTTGAGACTGATGGGTGTTTCAGGCTTTAAGTATTTTTGTTCTGTACTTCTTGGGAGGAACTTGGGAAAGTCTGGCCTCTTGTGCACCAACTTTTCTTTCTCTTTCAGATTCGGTGGAAGTACATGATAGTGGACGAGGGCCATCGAATGAAGAACCACCACTGCAAGCTGACCCAGGTCTTGAATACTCACTACGTGGCCCCCAGGCGAATCCTGCTGACTGGGACTCCTTTGCAGAACAAACTGCCTGAACTTTGGGCTCTTCTCAATTTCCTTCTTCCAACCATTTTCAAGAGCTGCAGCACCTTTGAACAGTGGTTCAATGCTCCATTTGCCATGACTGGAGAAAGGGTAATGTGGCAGTTTTTTAAAAAAGATCTGAAATAAGCCACTTCGATGAAAACAGAAGGCTTAGTGTTTGAACTTGCACTGGTACTTAGGGATTTAACATAACTAAAAGACTCCTTTTTTATAATACCAAAATTTTAATGTTTAAAGTACACTTTTTGACTCAGAGTCAGTTTGGTTATAAGGTGCAAATAATTACTGCACATTCTCAACTTTTCACGTGAGAGAAGACATTACCTATTATATTTGAGTTGCCTTGTAGTGACTTTTATAAACTTCTCTAGGTGGACTTAAATGAGGAAGAAACTATTCTGATCATCCGTCGTCTCCATAAAGTGCTTCGGCCCTTCTTGCTGAGAAGACTGAAAAAGGAGGTTGAATCTCAGCTGCCAGAAAAGGTTTGCAATGAGAGGAGTTTTGGAGGGGTTTTAATATTCTTTCTAAGCATTAATTAATGTTCTGTTTTCAGATTTATTTTGTGGAACAGGATCTTTAGTTCTTTAATGTTTATACCTCTTCAGAGAAAACTGGCCACTGAGGAAGCCTGATTACCTGAAGTGTCTGCATTCTCAGGGATCCTCACCAACCTTAAATGTGTTGTAACCACTGTAAGATAGGCAACTTCTTTGCATTAGAGTCTGGTTTCAATTTATGAGTCAGCCATACACTGAGGATAAAATTCTGTTCTGTACATCCTCCTTGCACTGTATTGAAGCTAGTTAACTGAATTTTCTGAAGGACTACTGCACTTTATAAAGCAGGCACAATTTGGTCCTGTATTATCATTCCAGGAATTGTGTGAAGTGCCTTGTTGAATTTGCACAATTATTTTAAACTAGTGGCATTTTAATTCAGAACATGAAATTGTTTTCTGATTTCAAATATAATTGAAATGTCCCACTTGTCCCACTGTGTCCTCCTCTGTAATTCTAGACCCTCTTCCCAGAATAACAGCAAATAGAAAAAAAAAATTGTAAATTTGAAGGTGTGGTAAGGAAAAGTTGGTTTTAGGGTAAAGTAGATTTAAACCATACCAAACTGAAATTTGTAAGGTGTGTAATGAGCTGACTGGCTAAATGAATTAGAGCTCTCTACAGATGCTTAGAGGCAACACAAAGAAAGTAATTTTGAAATTATTTTTCATCTTTATAATCATGTCAGTGCTACTACTGTTGCAAATTTCTCTTCCTTCAAATGTCGAATTCTCAGTACCCTCAAAACCATTTATTCGAGAATAAAAGGTGCTTGTATATGAAAATAATACTGAAATCAAGGCACTGTATTTGATAAATCAAACAGTAGGCATTGGAGGGGGAAATTTTTTAAGTTGCATATGCATTCATACTCAGAAGACCATGTTTCTTTTTGTTGCCATTATTTTGAAAAAGGGAGTTTATCCAGCCATGAGGATTGAACTTGGGGACTGGAGCCTGCTAATCAGGGTCATTTCCTCTTTCAAATATTGGTAAAGAAGCCACTGAAGAAAGTCACTTCTTTTTAAGAAGTTTAAACTCCTGTCTTTCTGAGAACAAAATAACCTGATAACTTTCTTCCTGTTATTTATTCAACGTTAGGAATATTATGCATTGTCTTTTATTCATAGCTTGAAAGATTTCTAGCCACTAGTGTGGTTATGTTACATTTTTTATTTGAAATAACTTACTAAAAACATAGTGACTATAATCTGGACATTGGGAAATAGGAAAAAATGGCATAAAATTGGTTGAGAAGTTTTTCTGTTACTGTTTTTAAATCTAGTATGCAGTTAAAAACTATGTACAGTTTTACAAAGCTGAACAAGTCAGGCTGAATGTAGGAGTCGTGCACTACTGCATTAATTCCCTGTGTTTTAGTGGATGTTGATAAAATGGTGTATTCCTATAACAGCCTAGATAAAGATGCCAGTTGGACTCTCCGAGGGATTCTTAATTGCTAGATATACAGCAATGATATTTTTATAATGCTTTGTTTTATATTTTTATATTACCTAACAGACACAATAAATTACATTGGTTATAAAACATAAAATACTTTTTTAGTTGCATGTTAAATATAAAATTAATTTTAAATTATTTTTTAGGTTATAAAAATTACAGAGTGAGAAATAAAGTATGTTTGGTAATCCTGCAGTTGCATCCTTAGG
This sequence comes from Cettia cetti, assembly GCA_013401135.1. Classification (NCBI taxonomy): domain Eukaryota; kingdom Metazoa; phylum Chordata; class Aves; order Passeriformes; family Sylviidae; genus Cettia; species Cettia cetti. Next base: position 18,012 of record VZUI01079358.1, read on the forward strand.
ATTCAGTTGTCTCACTGCAGCTGTGATTCGTGGTTAATCCTTTGATATACTAATTTCTGTGCTTGCATTTGGGTTGCTGGCCATTAAAATTTTATGTGCTAGTATGGTATGGATAAAAGATTTGTAGGGTTTTTTGTTTTGTTCTAGAATGACAAGAACCTGTAGCTAGATCCCACTAATATTGTTATGTCAGCATGTTTATGGTTTTTTGGGGTTTTTTTTACACCAGGTGGAGTATGTGATCAAATGTGATATGTCAGCTCTTCAAAAGATCCTGTACCGTCACATGCAAGCCAAGGGGATACTTCTTACAGATGGTTCTGAAAAAGACAAGAAGGTACAAAAGAAAGACTAAAACGTGGAGGAAATAATGTATTATGAGTAAACATGTTAACAATATGATTTCTGTTTTATAAAATTAATGTGTAGGCTCTTACTGCAGGTCTGTCTCATGGGAAGAGAAATTTCAGGCATGCCTTTTAGTTACAAGACTGCAGCTGTCCACAGGGAGAAGACACTGCTTGTATTCAGTGTAGTAGCAGTGCTTTTCTACAAACAGGCACTGTTGGAGAAAAAGCTGGATTTCCCTTGGCTGAACTTAATTCAGTGATATAGCTGAATAATTGTGATTGTGGCAGTGGTGGCTGCAGAACGTCATGTGTTTGTCTTTCAGAGCTATTAGTTAAGTCTTGTTTCAGTCAGCTAGGACTGTATACCCTGTATACTTGCATTCATCCTTACAAGGTCTGTTGGTGGCAAAATTCTTTTAAGAGATCAGTAAGATTCAAAGTCAGTCAGATTTAGGCTTTGTATTAGTAAATGTTAGTTATGCTGTTATGGGGTTGGATCCAGTCAATATAGAGTAAAGAAATTGCCATTCATCAATTTTTCCCCTGATAACCATGTGTAGTAAATGTGAAATACTTAAAACAGACACTGCAGAATATCTAGAATGCAAGAGTTTCAGTTTGCATCCTCTTGTGTGTCTGAGGATGCATCATTGCTCATGCAGTGCACATACAGTGTTTTCATAATCATTTTTCATGTTCCATTGGTACAGTTGGTGATTTTTCTATTCAATATCTTACTTTGCCTTTCTAGTTCTTTGCAGTCAAATTGTTTTCTTTAAACTCCAGAAGAAGGGTTCTTTTTTCACTGGATATTGAAACACAAGTGTTCATAGTTTGAACACTTTTTAGACATTAATTCATGTTCCTCAGTTGTATTTTTAATGCAGTTGTGCAGTTTGATGTCTTTATATTTGTCCTAAAAATTTCATTTTGTATCACAGTCGTCTTCTTCCTTTTCTGGTCTCTTTCTTTCATCTGCTCAGATGCTTTTGTGTATTTTATCCTACATCTTTCTCTGCCTGGCTTTGTGATTAACTAGTCAAAATTGCCTTTGCTATTTTCTGAGCACTTCTCTTGCCTTCCTCTCTCCCCAAGGGGCTAGAATTTTTCCATTCTTGCATCTCTCTCTTAGCTAGGTTTTTTTTTTCTTTAAATGTTAAATTAAGCTCTGTTACCACTGCTACCTGTTGGTTGTTAAGACTGCTTGGCTTCAATGAGCAAACAACCATTGTGTTAGGGAAAAATCTTGTCTTTCTGCATTTCTGGCCTGGACCCAGCTGAGATTATTCACTCAGATGGAAAGCTCTAGGAAATGATCTTTATAACAAATATAATCTGCATTTTGGAGCAAATTTGAGACCATCTTGGAAAGAACAAAATCAAGTTTTAAATATGTGGAATGCCCCCTTCAGATGGATAATCTCTGCTCTAGATCAAAGTTAAGATTTCAGTGTACTTCCCAGAGAAGACTAGAATATTGGTAGTACATATTATAATCAAGTACTGTATTTTCCCCTAGTTTACAACTCAAATTTGGTAAATTGTTTTGGCTGAGGTTTTTAAAATAAATCTGAATTAGTCATATAGTAAGCTTGGAATGTGGATACCACTCTGATTACGTTTTTATAAAATGGAAACAATACAAAATGACATTTGAAAGAAACAAGTTTTTGGCAATGTTAATGTGGTACAGTGTTCTCAAACTTACATTGACCAGCTGCAGTTAGTTTTTAACTGTACAGTTTGGTCTGGGACACCTGACTGTCTGATGAGTGTCCTGATACTACAAGATAACTTCAGTGTATGTTTTCAGAATATACTTCCTTAAATTACATGACTCATGAATTTGGTGAGCTTTAACATTTTGGTACCTGTGGCTTGATGTTTTACTCGGCATGGAGTGAGAAACCCATATATGAGTAAACAGACTGGAGAAGTTCGTATGGAATTGAAAAGAATCCAGCTATAGAATTACTTCTGTTAGAGGGTTCAGACACTATGGAGTTTGTATGATTTCCTAATAAACAGTATAAATAATCAGAAAAAGAGATGCTCTGCTTCCCACCAAGAATACTGTGGGTAGAAAAGTAGTGCACTTCATGGATTACTTCCAGGTCTTCCTTTTTCATTACAGAGCATCCTTATGACACGTGAATTTATACTGCAAGACAACTGTACAATAGGGTTTTTTTATTTTGTTGTTGTGGTTTGGCCTGGTTTGCTTTTTCCTTATTGGGAGTTTAGTTGTTGTTTCCTTTTGGTTTTTATTAGTGATGTAGTGTTTGGGTTTGGGATAAAAATATTTTAAAAGGGTATATTCATAAGGTAAGAAATTAATCATTTGGTTTGCATCGTTTGTACCCACAGGGAAAAGGTGGAGCAAAAACTCTGATGAACACTATCATGCAATTGAGAAAGATATGCAATCACCCATACATGTTTCAGCACATTGAGGTAAGACTGACAGGTTTGATTTGAGAGTTGTTTTTATTCAGATTCCTAGGATAATAGAAAACTGCTAGAGCTTATGTGTGTGCAAGGGGACATCTCTGTTCACATAATTCATACTGGAAAGGACAGATTCAAAAAAATGTATTATAGTCAACAAGTGTCATGTTTTTATTTATACACCAAAGTCTATTTCTAAAGTATTTAATTTTATGGAGCAGTATCTTTAAAAAATGAAGGATTTTTTGTTAATTTAAGACAAGCCAGAGCAACTTGGTATTCACACACATCAAATTTATTACATATAGACACTGATTTAAAATGTCATGTGTAGAATCTTTTTAGTAATTAGAAGACTGCTAATCTTCTACAGTGTAAACTACAATTTTTCTATTCCATCCATCTTGTTTTTGCAGTAAAAGTGTACTATCTGTATAGCATCTCTCAATAGGACCTAAGTATATGGATATAATATATCTGAAAAGATAGTGTCATAAATATCTGGAATATTGCCAAATTTATGAAAATATAATCAATTACCTGCTGTGATTTATTATTATTGTTGTAGTTTTCACTATTCATGATCTTGTACGCTGAGTAATTAATTGAGTAATTTGCAGATAGATCTTCTGCTGATTAGTATAAATTAATTAGTATTGTACCATATTTGTAATCTGGTAAAATATGTGCGGCAGATGTCACTTCTGCAAATCACAAATTTCAAATAATAGTACAGGAAAACATTGCCACAGGGTGGTTTCCAAGAGTATGAACATCACTGAACTCAAACCATAATACTAATGTATTTAATTTGATTTCTACAAGAATGCATAGTTTTTGGTTGCTGTGTAGTTTGTAATATGTTTATTGCTTATAACTTTGCAGGAATCCTTTGCTGAACATCTGGGCTACTCAAACGGTGTCATTAACGGGTAACTCTGTTTTTACTGCTGTCCATAGTGTTGTGTTGGAATTAATGATCACATTCTTTTTCTGGAAGCTACTTGTTAGGAAACTCAAGCATTTTATGCAGAGGCAGAGGAAGTTCAGTGTACATATCTAAAGCAAAACCTGATAGTACTAACAGTAGAATAGTAGAAGTGTTATAAGGTATTTTTGTGACTGTCCATCTCTTTCAGGATGACAGACTGAAAAGACTCTTGTCTTCCTTTCCCCTTATTTGGAAATAATATATCATCTGAAATTCATTGGGATGACTCTTTACAGATATCTGTTAGGATTTTCTTCTCTTTCTTGTTAATTTTCCCTTCTACTTTTCCTTCTTTACTATCTCTTTTCCAAATTAAAGTAGCATTTCTTCCATTATCAGAAATTAAAGAGATTTGCTTTCTTTTTCTTGACCCTCTGTGCAACTGTCAAGTTAATGGATGCTTTCTAAACAAAAAGTGTGTATCATCCACCTGACTTTCTTCCTGTTTAGGTTTTAATGATTTTATTTTTTCCTTATCCAGAGTGTTTGTGTCCTTAGCTAGTATACCAGAATACTTGTCTCCAAAACAGTTTAGTCTTCGGCTGATTATAGATTAATGCATATCAGAAGACTGTGTATCTTCAGGATTTTGTGTCATAACTAATGATAAATTGTATTTTGAGAGTATAGACTCAAGGTTAGGGAAAAGTTGCATGAAATTTATTTCTGTAAAGTGTATCACTGTGCTGCTGATTTAGACATTCTCTGTACTTCTATTCATTTTCTGGGTTATGGGTGGAATTTCAGTGCTAGGAGCTGGTTTTGCAATTCTTTGCATAGAAGACAAAAGAGTAGCTAATCAAAGCAGCTAAAAACTGTTCAGGATGACAAAAGTTATGGCTAAAGGGTATTTCCCATATCAGACTCCTGGCGCTTCTCCACATATTAGTTTAGTTTGCAATATTTCACTTCCATGTGCATAATAGTTGAGTGGAAAGGGAGTTGTTTCCAACAAATGCCTGATGAATACAGTTTGAAACTGTAGTTCCAAAGTTGTTTTTAATGCCAGTTGAGAACAAAACTGCAGCTGAATGTCTTAGCTTATAGAATGCTTATCTAGAGCAGTAACATTTGTTTTAATAAATAATGAATAAGAACCAAGTGATTGAAAGTTGGCACAGTTTTTGTAATTGAAGAAAAATCAGAAAAACAGGACTTCACTTGTGTTTATTTTAATCAACGTGCAATTTCAAAGAAAGAAAAGTGCTATTAGTCTTGTTTGGATTAAATAAATCAGTCTTTTTGTTATAGTTAAATATTTTTTTCCACTTTTCTCCGAGGAAGTTCTTTCCTTGACCAGTTGTGGGGAGGGGCCATTTGGGTTTGCTTCCCAGAGGGACCCTATTCAGGGTTTCCCTCCTAAATCTGCCCTAAACCAGGACACTCTGGCGTGATAATGACTACAGACTTTTAAATGTGGGCTTATTCTGTCATTTACTGGGCTGCTTCTCTCCAACAGAGCTGAGCTTTATCGGGCCTCAGGGAAGTTTGAGCTACTCGATCGTATTCTGCCAAAGTTACGAGCTACTAACCATCGTGTGCTTCTTTTCTGTCAAATGACATCACTCATGACCATTATGGAAGACTACTTTGCATTTCGAAATTTCCTTTACCTGCGTCTCGATGGTAAGCTAAATGGAAAAAAAAGGATAAATACTAAGATGAGAGGTAGTATCCTTCAGTAGTCCGGGCATGGGAGCCCTGGGTTCTCCTCCTGGTGTTGTCAGAACAGTGCTGTGTTGTTGTGATTATACAAAAGTGAAAGCCTGTTCAAAATACTATTTCATAATCCTGCAAGTGTATTTACCATGGAATTATGCCAGTAGATCCTTAAGGAGCATTTTATTAGAATTTCCTATGTTCTTCCAGACAAGGTACAGAGAAGGACATACTTTTGCTTCTGTTGGTAGAAGGAATTTTCTCTGTCTCTTTAAGTGTTTTCTTTTATCTGTTTAACATGCAGACCATTTGGTCAATGGATTATTTTGGTAAACACTCAAGTCTTTTCCAGGAATGCAGATTATGCATAAATTTGCTGCTTAGAGACTCATCTCTTTTCTACACAGGGTTTAAAATCCAGGGTCTCAATCAGTCATCACTGTCTAAGTTGCCTGAAAATATTATAATGATAAGGGATGATAATGCCAATGTTAAGACTATATTCTAATGGAATAAATTCTTTTTTTTCTGTTTAAAATTCAACTGCTGTCCTTCACAGAACAACTGAATTTCAGTGTGATGCCTGAATTTCACAAGGTCAAAACCTTAATTTCTTCATGTGTAGATATGTTTTATTACTTTGAACGAAAAGATGATTTAGATACATTTTAGATACTACTATCTTTATTCTGTTCAGTATCTCTGTTAAGTGTTCAGTATCTTCGTGGATAATTTGGATGAGGGAATTGAGTGTAGATTCACAGAGAGCACCAGTGTGGGTGGGAGTGTTGATCTGCTGCAGGGCAGGAAGGCTCCATGGAGGGATCTGCACAGGCTGGATCATGGCCTGAGGCCAATGGTGTGAGGTTCAGCAGGGCCCAGGGCTGGCTCCTGCCCTTGGCTCACAACAAGCCCAGGCAGTGCCACAGGCTGGGGCAGAGGGGCTGGAAAGCTGCCCACAGGAAAAGGCCCTGGGGGTGCTGGGGACAGGGGCTGAACATGAGCCAGCAGGGCCCAGGTGGCCAAGAAGGCCAATGGCACCTGGCCTGGAGCAGCAATGGTGTGGCCAGCAGGAGCAGGGCAGGGATTGTCCCCTGTGCTGGGCACTGCTGAGGCTGCACCTCAAATCTGTGTTCTGTTCTGGGCCCCTCACTCCAAGAGGGACATTGAACTGCTGGATCATGTCCAGAGAAGGGCAGCAGTGCTGGTGAAGTGTCTGGAGCAGGGCTGTAAGGAGTAGCTGAGGGAGCTGGGGTTGTTTAGGAGACTCGGGGATGACCTGATCCCTCTCTACAACTCCCTGAAGGGAGGGTGTAACCAGATGAGGGTTGGGCTCTTCTCCCAGGAAACCAGTGACAAGATAAGAGAGCACAGTCTCATGTTGTGCTAGGTGTGTTTTAGGTTAGGGATGTAGGACATTTGGAAGAAGTTCTTTACAAAAAGAGTGATTGGGCATTGAAATGGGCTGCCCAGGAACATTGGGAAGTCACCATCCCTGGAGGTGTTTAGGGAAGGATTGTATGTAGCACTTAGTGCTGTGGTCAAGCTGACAAGGTGGTGTTTGATCAAAGGCTGGACTTGATCTCAGAGGTCTTTTCCAATCTATTTGATTCTCTAATTGATTGCCACCATTTTATGGAAGAAAAATTAAAGATAACAAATCCCACCTGAGTTTTAAACCTGTTTGAAAGAGGTTTCCATTTTGTCTTCCATGTTGATGATCTCTGCCTCATACTGAGCTTCTTAAATAGTGATAATTTTTACTTAATGGTTTATCTAACACATTGTAATATTACATAGGACCAGCAGCATTTTTCAGAATACTTTTTTAGTAGAGAAGCAATTAAGATAAATACAGAGAACAGTATAAATGAGATTTGAAGTTTCTTCTGAATATTTTTAACACTGTTTTGAATAGACTCTTAGCTTCATGCTTTATTAAGAAGAAAAAGTAGTACCAGGAAGTATTCTCATCCTTTGCAAATATTAATGAACATGAAGTTGAACCAGTATTATCCTTGAATGTAAAATGGGGTTATGAAATGGACACACAAATGAGCTATATCACTGTGCCATAGGATGCCAAAACCACCTGAAGAATGTATTAGCATGCTAACAAAACCCTCTTCACACCTCTGGCCTACAGGTGTTTTAACACTTCCATTAAAGAAGGATAAATTAATATTGCATTTTAAATGTTTTAGTTTACTTTACATCATGGTTTTTTTTAATTAATTTTTTTTCATGCCAGAATGTTTATGGCAAGACAGAGTGTGGTAAATACACCTTGTTGTCTTTTTCAGGTAATTCATTAAATTAGATAAACACTTCTTTTCCAGCTTCATAATGACAGATATCTTCCATATGGGGATGCAGTCTATCCAGGTTCTGCCCAGCTGTGTTCTTACATGGCACATTCCCTCCCCAGTTCATGTGCTTATTATGGGGTTCACTGTGCCAGCAGTTTGGCTGTGTGATTGTGGTGGCTACAGGTGGGATGGAGTTCATTTTCCTCCTAGTGGCCCATGTAATGCTCTGCTTTGCATCTGTGGTTCAGCAGGGTTTGTAAAACCAGCGGTGACATCACCCCAGTGTTTTGCTATTGCTGAGCAGCCCTTGCAGGGTCAAGGCTTTCTCTCCAAACTCACCCCTGAGGGTGAGTTTGCACTGGACTGGGACCCAGATGAGACCAAAGGTGGCCCAGGCTGACCAAAGGGTTGTGAACAGCAGTAAAACCTGAGAGAAAGAAGGAGGGTGCTGGAAAATGTTTTGTTATGGCTTTTGTCTTCCCAATTGGTCATTACAGTTCCTGAGGCCCTGCTTTCCAGGAAGCAGCTGGACATCTGGTTGTTGTTGGGAAGTAGTAAATTATTTCCTCCTCTTGTCAATGCAAACACCCATTTCACTTTCATTAAGCTGCCTTTGTCTCAGCACAGGAGCTTTTCTGTCTTACCTCCTTCCCATGTACTGCTGAGTTTGGGGAGGCAGGGGGGTGTATCTGGAAGCCAGCTGGAGAACAACTCACCATTGTAATAAAAAAAAAAAAAAATTGTTATCTAATTTTCTATACATTTATCACCCTCAAGATGGGGCACTTTAAGAATTTGCAGTCTTCTGGTATTAACTATGACTCCGAAGGCAAATAGTGACATTTTGATAAATCTCTATATAAGTAGCTTTTAAAAATATTTAATGCTGCTGTAGCCAGAAGGCATTAATCAAAACTAGAGCTTTCTTCTGTTTGTATATAGTAGCTTCAATTGAAATTTATGTGAGTTATAAAAAGATGTAACAGTGTTAGCCAACATTTTAAGATCTACTTTAGAAATGTCAAAACAAACACATTTAAAGAGACCCTTAGAAGTCCGTGTTGTAGGTGTGATAGGCAGTTGATCTAAACATTCATGGCCAGTGCTATGGAAAATACGGCAAAGATGTCAAAAAGCAGTGCATTAAAAGAACCCTTTCACGTGTACTTTTGGCAACGGAAATATTTATATTACTTCAATTCTCATCTTTATTATATGATATTTTTAATTTTTTTCAGGCACAACAAAATCTGAGGATCGAGCTGCTCTGTTGAAGAAGTTCAATGAACCTGGGTCACAGTACTTTATCTTCTTGCTGAGTACAAGGGCTGGAGGGCTAGGCTTAAATCTCCAGGCTGCTGACACCGTTATAATCTTTGATAGTGACTGGAATCCTCATCAGGTTATTTTTATTTTCTTGTCTTCATGGAATGTGTAAAGACTCCCTGATGCTTTTTTGAGTTGCTTCTTTGAATGGACTTTATAACTTGGGATAAAAAGAAAAAATCCAAGAAAGATAAAAAAATTTGCTTTGAGAGGAATTAGTGAGGAAAACTGCCACAATCAGGAAACGTTTTGGTTTGAATTGGTGAAGTAATTCTGTGTCTGCATATATATTTTATCTGAGTGTTGGGGTACCCTCAGTGTTATAAACCTGCTTCATTTATATGAGTCTACTCATTCTTTAACCCTTAGGATATAATAACTGGCTCCCTAGCCTTCAGTAGTTTGCAGTACTTTAGTAAAGGCTATGCTGAATGCTACCTGTCTCACAGAATTAGGTGACCACGTGAGTGCAATAGTCTTGGCCTGAGGCACTGAACTTACTCTGTGGTGGTTAGTAGAATTACCAGAAAAAAAAAAGGATATCATGCCACTTTGGCTTTTTAAAAAAATTATGCCCTTGCCACCTTTTTTTCTTATTTTTAAAAAAGTAAGTTCAGTATCCCTGGAAGTACATAGTTACGCATATGTTTTCAGTTATTGTGCAAAAATATGGAAATCACACAATGCTCAATGACCGCGTGTAAAAGGGAAGCCAGACTAAGAAGAGTTTTAATATCTGTGTTCATTTTCTCTGTTTAATTACTCTCTGTCTTTTCTGCCTAACAGGACTTGCAGGCCCAGGATAGAGCTCACCGCATCGGGCAGCAGAATGAGGTTAGAGTCCTGCGGCTGTGCACGGTGAACAGTGTGGAAGAGAAGATACTTGCTGCTGCAAAGTACAAGCTGAATGTAGATCAGAAGGTTATTCAGGCTGGAATGTTTGATCAGAAATCTTCAAGCCATGAAAGGAGAGCATTCCTGCAAGCTATATTGGAGCATGAAGAGGAAAATGAGGTAAGGTGGTTAGAAATAATTACTCAGAAGGTCCTGACTCTTCTTTTATTCATCATTTACAAAGGTTTTCATAACTCTTGAAATTAAAAAAAATCGTTATAATTTCTTACCATCTATTCAGAGAAATAACTTCAATTTTATCTTTTTTTATGGTCCCAGTAATAGGTTGTAACCTATTATGATTATGATGTAATGGTTTTGGTTAAATCTTAGTGTAGAATTAGGTATTGCAACTTAAAACCCATTCTACCCTTTATAATTCTGACAAAAAAACTGCATTCAAACAAAGACTTTTTCCATAACAGATTATAAACCATTTCCTAAGTCTAATATGTATGTTCAGCTGGGCAATTTTATTTTCAGACATGCTGAGCAGCTAGGTTTAGTTTTGAAGGACCTGCTTACTGTTCTTCCTTTGGAACCTGTTTTTAAGAGTTAAAACCTGCTTTGGTGTGCCTTGGGCTTAGGACAAGCCAGAAAGTAACTTCCTTTCTGGTGCTGTTTAGCTGGGATTTCTCATCATCACTTTCTCTTTGAGAAAAATCAGCTGTTTAAAAAGAGTTGCTAAGTCTTTTAATAGAGGGAAGGAAGTTATAGACTCACTGAGTGTCCCTATTTTTTCACTGTGTTCTTCTGTTGAACTGTGAGTGTGGAATGGTGAACCTATTCTTTCGCCTGTCACTGCAGACTCCTCTCTTAATTTGACCAAAATTCAGTATCTGGACAAAAGCCATATTTGGGAGAAATTAAATAAATGTGTCAGTTATACTGATGATACACACAGAGAAATTTTTGATCAGCACTGACTTTTTCCCACCTTGAAAACACCCTGCTAAAGACAGAGCCTTTGAGACTGATCTTGCCTCTGAGTGGGGCTTGTGTGTCTGAATAAGGTGCACACTGATAGAAGATTCTACAGCCTGTGTTTCACTGGCATCCTTCATTATATGGAGTAAAGTTTCAAAGATCAAGGAGTTCACTTCTTCAGTCATTAATCCTTTTGTGTAAACTCTGCATTGTGCATTTAGAAGAGCATGAGAAGATGAAATTCTGTATTGTTTTAGCATTTTCATGGAAATTAAAGAAGGGTAACAAACACTTTTATCAGTAATTGTCTTTTATTTGTAGTGTTGATGCAGAAATCTGGTGATTACATGTATGTACCATTTTTGATTAAGTAAACTTGTAGTTCTAAAGTGACCAAACTTTCTATTATGAGTAGATAGATTGACATGAAACCAGCAGACATTTTCAGTAGTCCTGTGAATTACGTAAAAAATTAGGATTACGTTTGTTTCTGAAGCATTTATCTGACAGTTTCAGAAGTCAGGGACGTAGCTCAGGCCTGTGTGACGTGCCATATTTTGTAGACGACTTCAGAACAATTTGTTTCTTGTGTGATGTTCAAATACACTTGGTCTGCCATCCTGCAGCAAGCAAATTTAAAAAAGCTTTATTTGCCATAACCATTATCAGTCTTTAAAGCACTGATGTAGCAGTCTGACTCCTAGCTGAAGCTTTCAAGTAATACTTCTTTATGAACAGAGACTGTGCAAAACTCTGCCCAAACACTCAGCCTCTTGAGGACTAAGAGGAATTGAATTTGCACCCTCCTGCATTGGTCAGACTTTCCTCCTTCACTGCAGCAGCACTGAGTATTAAGTGGGAGACTGATGGAGAAAAAGTAAATCTCTCAATTGGAAGTTGAATTATCAACAATATTGACACAACTTGGACTTGCAAATGAACTGGCATGTCTAACAAAGATGCTGTTTACTGATCATCTCGTTAAATATTCCCATGCTAAGCATGCTTTAAGCTTTTCACACTTGTATGTAGAGTACTGTGTTCTGTACATCCTTTTTTAGTAGTTTTTTGGTTTTGTTTTTTTTTTTTTTTAGTTCAGCATCAAGGCTCCCCTTATTTTTCTTCTTTTTTATAAATCTGTTTTTTTCTTTTAGCAGTACTAGATAAAGCAGAGAGGTAATTTCTGTGTATTTAGAAAGATTTGTTAGAATGTTAGCGATGTGTGACAGGTGCTTAGAAGCTGCTTGTTCATAGTGTAATTTTTTTGTTGGCACTTGAGTTTATTTGTAATTTTTTCTTCTGCCAAACCTGCCTGTTTGGCAGCAGGATTGTTCAGCCTAACTGCTGATAATGTGGACGCTGTTGTTACAGCTTCTTCTGTGAGATCACTTTTTTTTTCAGGTCAAAAGTTACTCTGAGATAATTAAGGAAGTATGTGGTCCTTTTATGATGGTCACATTTATAAAAGAATCTTTTTTTTCTCTCTGTGTGTAACCTGTGTGACTTCCTTTTTGTGAACAGTGGAGGAGCAGTGACTAGAAGTGAGAAGAACGATCTCTCTTAATCATTTTCCCAGTTGCCTGGTTCATGTTAAAATTTACATTATATGTTCATTAAGGTTAAAAGGCGTTCCTTGAGAAATCCAGACGCTGGAGGGAAGATGTGTGGATATATAAATGACTTCTTATTTCTGAAAAAAAAAAAAGGCTTTAGGATATTAGCTTTTTGGATGCTACACGCAGCAGTATGTACTCCCATTAAACTGGGTTCAAAACACAAGTTTTTGGGAAGATTTATTGGTCTGTGGCATAATGTAACATAGGTTGAGAAAGCTGTGCATAGACTGACTTGTCTGTGGTTTCAGAATAATTCAGGGAGGAAGACTGAATATTTTGGGCTTTGTTTTAAAGTGGGTATCATAACGATTTCAGGTTCAACATTTTCAGTTGAACATACAGCTCTAAATTGTTCTATAGTGTCTGTTTCTGTTTTTATGAAATAATCCATTTTGTCTCCAGTAAAATATTCACATCTCAATTTGCAAGCAGAAAATGGTCAAAAGTGATTCAGCAGGGTTATTTTCCAGGATAAAAACATGTTTTGTTCTTTTCATTTATTCAGGAGTTTTTCAGTCTCTTTGCTTTGATGGGAAAGACCTCAAAATCTAGAATGGTATTTCTGAAGAAGTGTTGTAGAATAGCAAAACAGTGGGAAATACATCAATTTTAACCAAAGCAATACTGTGTTTCTGACCCTGGAAAGCCACAACCCAAAGTTTCCTGGGTTTGTATTTTGTCATTTCCTCATTCTCAAATTTTGAAGGCAGTAAAAAATCTCATTAGTTATTCTCACCATGTTATTTTGTTCCTTCTGAATAGCTGAACACTTTAAAAGGTTTAGTTTCAGTTTAAGTGCTTCACACGTTGTCAGTGAAAGAGGGTCAGTGGAGCTCTGAACTGATGGAGGTTGTTAGTTCAAGCTGTGTATAAGTACTTCTTAATAATTTTATCTGTCTTTCTAACCAGGAAGAAGATGAGGTTCCTGATGATGAGACACTGAATCAGATGATTGCTCGACGTGAGGAGGAATTTGATCTCTTTATGGTAAGGATGGTGTAAGCACAAAAAATCATCTTCTCTAGTGTTTTTAATAAAGGTCTCAACCTTTTTGTCACTTTACTGGAGGAGCAGGTTTTATTTACTTGCACTGTTCATCTGAGGAAAGAAGTGTAGTCCACTTAAATACAGAGTTCCTCAAATGACAGAAAGACTTCAGAGTTGCTTGCTGTCTGTGAAATAGAGACAATCTGGAGGAAAAGTTTGACATAGCCTGAGAAATTAATGGTGCAAAAATGTCAGTCACAGTTTGACTTGGCAATTCTACAGTATACTTTTAACGATTCAACATTTTTTCTTGAGGACTTTGATATTGGCAAGGACAACTACAGGAACTTAAAAAGATCATAAATTAGTAGACTAACAATTCTGTTTTCCGGTGACTTAACTGGGGTGTTGTTGATTAGGTTTTTTTCAAGAATACAGTTAGCTGCATCTCTGCTGCTAAAACAGTTGGAGCAGTTACCAAAATAAAGCTAATGGTTCAAATGTGAGCCACTTGTTTTTATTAGTACTTCCCTTTTTTGTTTATGCTTCTGCAGCACTGATGGAATAATTACTCAAATGCCTTTGCAGGCATGGCTCTTCCCTTTTAGTGTTTTTACAGGCTGAGGATTGCTAGAGGACCTCTGGGCTTCGCTGACACCAGTACAGGGCAATACTTAAGTACTTAATGGTAAAGCACCAGGCCCCTAATTCTACACCATGCCCCCTAATTCTGCAGAGGCTGCTTTCCTCTGCAGGGTGGAAAATGACAGACCCTCCTACGTGCATAAGTTGAAGTGTATCTGGTGGTATCCACAGAAACAACTGCTGATAGGACCAATGCAAAACCTGTGTACCCAGTACAGGTTTTTAGTCCCTCATTGTCTTCTGCTCAAGAGTTCATCTGTAAAAATTTGCTGTTACACAAGCATGCAGGGGCCCTTTCTACCATTGTTACAGCTGTTCATATACACTGTTGGGAAAGGCCTTATTCCCCCATATGACTGTTGTTTTGTCATTGCTGACTTGCCAGTTTAGTGCTTTTGTGCTGAGATTCATTAAGTGTTCATCAGAACTGAAATCACTAAATCCAGGTTGCACAGAAAAGGAGTGTTTACAGACACCTGTCTTTTTCAAACTTTACATCAGTGATTTGAGTGTAAGGAGATTTATGTGACACAAACGAAGAGGTGGCCATTTGATCCCAAACCCAAATAATTTCATCTGAATTGTTGGCTGAACATACCCTGACTTCTGTGAAAGGGAATTTGCTGCTAGAAAAGAGCTTCTGATTTTTACTTCCGATCCAGAAGGAAGAAAATAATCCATGATTGAAAGTAGCTGATGAAGTTACGTCTGTTTGCTTCAACTTTTAGTATTAAATTTGAGGCTATTTAATGTAAAACAATTGATGAACCCAGAGTAAAGACAGTTTTCAAAGAATCATAGAACATGCTGAGCTGGAAGTGACCCACAAGAGTTGATTCCAGCTCCTGGCTCTGCACTCCAGGAATCACCATGTGCCTGAGAGCGCTGTCCAAACACTCCTTGAACTCTGTCTGATGCTGTGACCACTTCCCTGGGGAGCCTGTTCCAGTGCTCAGCCATGCTCTGGGTGAAGAACCTCTTCCAGATATCAAGCCTAAGCCTCCCTTTACGCAGCTTCAGTCCATTCCCTCAGGTGCTGTCCCTGCTCCCCACAGAGCAGAGATCAGTGCCTGCCCTGCTCTTCCCCTCACCAGGAAGCTGTAACTGCAGTGAGCTCTCCCCTCTGCCTCCTCCAGGCTGAACAGACCAAGTGACCTCAGCTGCTCCATGGGGCTTCCCTCAAGGCCCTTCACCATCCGTGTGGCCCTCCTTTGGACACTCCCCAGTAGTTTTGTCTCTCTCTTTCATGGTGGCACCCAGAACTGCCCCCAGCACTGGAGGTGAGGCTGCCCCAGTGCAGAGCAGAGCAGAGCAGGACAATCCCCTCCCTTGCCGGGCTGATGCTGTCCCTGATGTCCCCAGGGCATGGGTGGCCCTCCTGGCTGCCAGGGCACTGCTGACAAATGTTCAACTTGTCACAGTCCAGGGCTCCCAGATCCCTTTCTGTGGTGCTGCTTTCCAGATTCACCAGTCTGTCTGCCCATCCAGGGCTGCCCCATCCCAGGTGCAGAATTTGGCTCTTGTCCTTTTTGAATTTCATAGGGTTAGTAATTTCCCAGTCCTCTCATTTGTTGAGGTCTCTCTCTGTCCCTCTCTGCTTTTGAGGGAGTCCTCAGCTTCTCACAGTTTTTTATTATCTGACAACATACTTAATATCCTTCAAGCCCTGCATCCAAGTAATATATGAAGCTGTGCGGGCTGAATTTGTGTTTTTCATATAAATTTGCATGGACTTTTTAAGGGAAAGTTAGAACTTTGTGGTAAAAGTTTTAAGAGGCAAAACTACATACTTTGAAAGCCAGAGGTTTGAAAATAGTAAGCAGAAGGATTTTAGTTAAATATTAATGTCTAAGAAATAATTTAAATGGTTAATATAAAAATAGGTTTTAATTTTTGGGAACTGTTTCCTTATAAAAGAAAAATCTGAAAAGCAAGTTTGCCAGTCAGAGCTGTTTGTCTTCCTATCAATATTTCAATTCTTGCACAGACAGAAAAAGAGCAAAAGTAGTCTGTATTCTCCTTACTGTAGTGATACCTATGCCACTTCATTCCCTTTTAAAGTTGTGCATCTATAATCAAAATTCGGGACACTCCAATACCCAACAAAAGATGTGTTTGGATTTATTAATTTAACTAGTCCTAGGTGTGTAAAAGCATGTATTTTACTAATTTGAAGTGAGCAGTTCCAAAACTCTCTACAAGAGAGATCATTTCCGTGAGCATCTCTTCTGTAGTCACTTTGCTGGTTAGAAGAGTTATTTGACGCAGGATCTGAAATGGTAGAGCTAAATGCACTGTTCAGAAAGAAAGTACAAGTAGACTTTGTTCCTGTGGCTTTTAAAGGCTTCACATTATAAAAAAATTTAGAAAATACTCAGAGAAAAATCAGTGGTGTTTTGTGATCTGGACAAATCTTGTTATTTCATAAAAATCCTTCAATAAGTTACTTTTCTGGAAAATAAATTGTTCCTTTTAGTGTAAAAATTGCTTAAATAAAGAAAGCATTAAAAAAAAAAAAAAAGACTTTTGATGTAAAAATGTGTTTTAAGTGAAAGGCCAAATGGGTAACAAAATTCCAGTTGGGCTAATACATTTAATCTCCTTGAAATGAAAATGGCTATCTAGTAGAACTGGGTATATAAATCACTGGTTTTACACTGAGTGGCTTGAATGTTTTTTTCAAGGACTCTCTTAGTTATAATTTAGAAGGTTTTACACTGAATGGCTTCGGGGTTTTTTTTTCAAGGACTTTTTCAGTTATAATTTGGAAAGTTTAAGATAACCATTCACAATTCACAGGACAGCAGTGCTCTGTGGTTTTTTTAAACTGGAAATTCTAGGCCTTGATCATGCCAACATTCAAATTCTTTGCTTAGGTTTAAGTACTGGTAGCATATTATTTTTAGCATTTAGGCCTTACTGAGGACAGCAAACATACAGTTATTCTATTATTTTAGTTATATAAAAATAATGCAGGTATCTCTTTGAAACATAGGTTTTGGAAAGATATGGGAAGGTAGAACCAGAGGTTTCCCAAATATAAATATGGTTTTGAGTAGTATCCTCAGAAAAAGTCAGTTTGTATCTCTAATATCTCAGATTAATTGAGATTGTCTTTAATTTTCCTTCCCAAGTGCTTTTATATCAGAAAAGAGCTATTATAATATACTTTTATAGTAGTCCTTTTGTTAGACAAAGAAAGATGGTTATTGGGGAAAAAATAGGAAATTTCAGCATTGGCTTCATGTTCTTAATATCATTAAAATATGATATCTCTAGACTTCACTCAAGTTCTTGGCTAAATAATAGAAATAGAGAAACCTATTTAATTTTCCCCTTTTGAGCTGTCTCTTGGTGCAGCTTTCTGGTTGTCATGTTAGCAATAAACCAAGTCACATGTTTGGCTTGAATGAGACACATTTTGAAATTAATTCAAATTGAATAAGATGTTTTTCAAAAGGTGAAATATGGAAGTCTATTATAAAAAACTACAGGCTGCACAGCCCATTGACTGCTGTCCAAAGTAATGGGGAACAAGGAAAACACCCATGTTTTATAGTTGCTTCTGGAACATGGTTGGACCTGAAGGCTGAAGACACATCTTGCTCTCTGCTTTTCACTCAGTTTAGAAATCAGATAGTGCACAAGGCAGAATGATGAAAACAAGCTGTAACATGCACCTCTTGACAGGTGCTTTTTTGGAAGGGCTGGTGTTTGAAAAGTGCCAAGATGAGAGAAGATTCAGCATATTCAATGGTGCCAGCACTAAGCCTCAGTTTTTAAATTTGGCTGGGTTTGAGGTCCCTCTGGAGAGGTCGTACCTCTGAATTCATGTATGGCTGTGTTTTGGCTAAGGTGGTAAAAGGATGATATGTCTAGTTGGCATGTGCAAAGTGCAGCATCATTTGCACATGGGGAGACATTTTCACATAATTGAGTTTTTTATAAAGGTTTAGTGGTCAAAGCAGTAGCCTCTTATGATGCTACAGCCAATTCTGATGCCCATCTATTTGCATAATTTTTTTTCAAATACAAAAATGAAATGCTGGTGGCCATCTGTTTGTTTTCTCTGCTTAGCAGCTGATTACTGAGTGTTAAGTACTGTATGACTATTTAAATGGCCTGTTTGAAATGCCTATTCATATTACCTGATTTGGGTACTTAAGACAATGCAGATGCAATTCACAAGTCCATAGGAACCCAGCCCGTCCATAGAGGTGGATGTTTCCCCAGGAGGATTATAAAACATCTCACTGATGAGTCTACAGTAGATCATGGGAGTGTGTCCTCTGTCTCCAGGTCTGAGCTATTGTCCACCACACTTGAATGATTATTTAAATTTCAGCTGGAAGTCTCAACATTACCTTCTAATGTTCTAACACTTCACCTAAGCTTATCTGATACTTTTGTGTTTTCATTTTTGTCTGGTACAGCAGTAAGATCAGAAAAAAAATCAGGAGTTCAAGCATGTTGGCTTTCTGGCTCTATGTAAACAAGCTTTTCTCTGAATTTATTAAATTTTCTTTTTATTCTTTGTTTCTTATACCAAGCTTTAAATTTTCTTCTGATATTCAGGGTAACAAAATTAGGGAATTCGTTACTGGTCGTAGTTACACAGTAGTAAAACCTTGTGGGGACAGCAGTGTTCTTGTGATCTGTTTTGTGTCACTTGGCTGTGTGTTGTCTTAGTTCCTCCAGTGAAAGCTAGTTACGAAGTAGTGAATATGACTGGAAGTGACCAATTGAGTGTAGCTTCTTTTTACAGCAGCATTTTAGAAGTATTTAGTAATATTTGAAAGGGAGATACCTGGGAAGGACTTTCAAGAGTTATCAAAGAGCTGGACGTTGACATGGTTCAATTGATAAACACGTGGTTGCCTTTAAAGCTTTTTTATCCTTTGCCAATTGCCGTTGCAGCGCATGGACATGGATCGTCGCAGGGAGGATGCCAGAAACCCTAAACGTAAACCTCGCTTGATGGAGGAGGATGAATTACCATCCTGGATTATTAAGGATGATGCTGAAGTTGAAAGGCTTACGTGTGAAGAGGAAGAAGAGAAAATATTTGGAAGAGGATCCCGTCAGCGCAGGGATGTGGACTACAGTGATGCTCTCACAGAGAAGCAGTGGCTGCGGGTAGGTTCTTGGTTGGTTGAAGTTTTCTCATTTGTGGTGGGTTTTTCTTCTCATTTTCGGGACTGCACCAGGGAGAGTACAATTTTAGGCCTAAAATACCCTCATTATCCAGCTTTTGCTGCTGTGTTGAAGACATAACTGCACTGCAGAAACTTAAATCAGTGTTACTAAGTGCTGAGTCAGGACTGTGACAGCATTCAATTGGAACTGTTCTTTTTTCCATGGGTCTTACATCTTTAGGTACTTTCGTAAGTGCTGTCTTTCAGATACATGGAAAATTATTCAATATTCATGAAAACTATTAGTCAGTGTGTGTTAAAATTTTCTGTGCTGCACAAGCTTATTATATTTTTAAATACCTGTATTTAACCCTTTTAAGAATTCAGAATTTTTCACTTAAATTTTCTTTCTCTCGGGCTATTTAACTTCTTGAGCATTTATTGGCTCCACTGAGATCAAAACATTTGATAAATGATTTAAGAATTTAAGACCTGAAAGCAAAGATTCTGCACTTAACTTACACCAAATCTGGGGGTTTGTCTCTTGCTGCTCTTTGAAATCTACATTCAATGAATAATAATGCATGTGTCTTTTCTTTGTGGTACCAAGAGCATGGTAAAGAGGTGAGGAATGATTGTTGGAAAGGCATTTTGGAAATTTAATCACAGTATTATGATTTCCTAAACTTACAAATAAAGTATTACAAGTGCAAAACTAATTTATATGGTTTGACAGAGTAAGTTTTGTTGTAGAATGATTACAGACAACAGCAACAAGAATATACGTTGAAGGTTTTGTGTATAATTTGCTAAAGATAAGTAAGAATCTTACATACTTAGTTTAAAATGGGATGTTTGGGAGACTGCATTGTGCAATACTGTACTGTGAGCTAAACCAGACCTGTTGCTTTGGGGAGAAAAAGCCTGAATTGTTTACCAGTTGTAAATTTAAGCAAGTCTGTGAAACTGCAGAGGTTTTGTACTGACATTTTCAAGCAGTCAGTGGAGAAGAAAGATCTAGAAACATAAACTCTTGAAGATTTACCTTACCCTGCAGTGGAAGTGCTTGCAGTATAGTGTACGTCTACTCAGGATGATTTTAAGCTACTTTTCTTACTGATGGAACACTCTGGCTATGGCAACATAGAAGTTAGCTTTGGCTTTCATGTTTTGGGACTTGCGTTGGCTGTAATTTTTGTTTTGAGTGCTTTATGGTCAAAAATGTCAGGCCTAAAAGAAGTCATCTGATCCCTGTCATACTACAGGCAGAATCCTCTAGTCCTGCATCATTTATAGCAGCAGTTCAGGACTTGACCTCTTCTAGGCATTCCTGAATAGTGAACTTAAATGTAGTGAATTATTTTTACCTGTCTGGCTTTTCATTATATTTTATTTGAATTTTCCTGTTGGATTTTGTTAAATTACATTGTCCTAATAACTCTGCTCACGCAGAGAAGCCTGATATCACTCTTTTTTTAAAGTATTTGTTTGTGTCACAGAAGAGTTGCTCCCAGTTGAGTAAATTTGAAAAGTTAACAACGGTGCTTATGCAGTGTTTTCTCTTAGTTCCTGTTTTCTAGACCTCTGGATTGTTTTCACTGACTTCCCATAGTTATCCTACATGTGACTGACATCTTTCTACAAGTTTCATCAAGAGCTAGATATCAGAATTTTTGATGCAGTGTCATTTGAATAAGGAGGAGTTCTTTTGCATAACTTCTGTGGTGCTTATACTTCACAGTCCAGTAGTTCATTTTCTAACATGGGAGGTATTGTCTCATGTTAAATTTTTGATACAGAGTAAGACCTTAATCCTTTTCTGTGGCTCTACTTCCTTGCCAGCTTTTCACAATCATGTTTCACTCAGTCGATCTTTCCTTCCTAAGAGGATTTAGCATATGCCCTTGAATAATTTTCAAGTTTTTTTCACCAAAACTACTCTGAATTATAAGCCTGTCCTTGGGTGAACTTCTGGTCAAGTTGTTGTTCTCTTGAGAATTACTCGGCACAACTTCTATTTTGTCTTTCTAAAGACAATAGAAACACTGAAGTACTGGACCATTTGATAAAAATCTATAAAAGGCTGCTCTGAGAACAACTTTTTAGCAGGTCCCTATATGCTGGACAGTATTTGTTTTGATTGTTTGCTTCTGAGACTGTTTTGTGAGGCCAAGATAGAAACCTTGCTAGGCGAGATGGTACATATATTACCCCTTTTTCACCATGGCTTGTTGTTCTGTTGAGAGAAATCATTCTTCCTTCTCTCTTTTGAGTAATTAAGCATGTTTTCAAGTTAGTTAAGTTGCCATAGAACAGGCTGCTTCATGGTGCATTGCAATTACTACTATAACTATTGTATACATAGTTTAAGATGCTTTCAGGTGCACTTGAAGGTGTGATGAAACAAATGGAAGCATAAGAACTACTAATACTTTTTAGTCTCTCCAGTGGAATTACATTTATAATGTAATGGTGCTTATGCACATTCAGAATAAAACAACGTTGGGTAGATAATGAATTGTAAATTAAGTTTTCTAAGTTTTTTTTAATTATCTTATTTTTCATGTGTGTGAAACAATTCTTAGTCACACTCATTGCCCTCTCAGCAGCATCACTTTTATGTTTTTGAGAATATGTTTGATTTTTCTGTAATGACATCTCTAGAAGATGTCATAATAATGGTGTACAACATATTCAAGGGAATACTTTACTATATAAACAAAAAAAAAAAGGTGGTAGTTTAGAGGCATAAACTCCTATCTACTTATAAGCCACTTGTATCTTCTGGCTTCCTCACTGTAAGGTGTAATAGTGTCATGCATAACACATGAAAACTGTGAATTAATTGTTTCATGTTAACTTGGGTGCAATGAACTACTTCAGAACTGAAAATAAAAGACAAGTTCTGAATCAAAAGCGATACTTTAATTTATAGGGCACCTTTTTAGCTATGTTCTGTGTCATGCCATTTTCCATAAGTAAGCATGGGTCTGTTTTTATAGCAGTATTACAAAAGAAGGGCATTTATTTACCAGCAGCAAGAGACACCCCTCAATTTTTTTCTCTTGCTATGGCTGCTGTTGCAGCTGTGTGCTATCTTCTCATGGGGTTTTCTGAATGAAATTTTGCTTTTCTGGTCAGTAAGATGGTTTCATAATATTGGTTGTAGTCCTGAACTGTCTCGGGGAGTTGACTAGATCTCTTCTTATCCAAGGAGTTTTGCCTCATTCAGCAGCCACAGCTCTGATGGTGGAGTAGGTGCTGGCTCCTTTTAAGTTAGACCCTGAGCTCTCTGCTGATAGACACAAGACTGGAGAGTGTAGTTCTGGTCCTGGCAGGTCCCAGCAGCCCCTCAGGGACAGTGTACCTCAAGGTCTGTATGCATGTCTGTACACTGACCATGATGTCAAACTCCCTCTTGCTAGGAGGCCAGGTACCCGAGTTTGAAGGCAAGGGACAAAGTAATTACAGAAGCCAAACCTGTGATCACAGGCAGTATTTAGTGAGATTGTGCTGCTGCCCAGAACAGCCTGTAATTCATTGACAGTCTCCCAGGAAAACTCTTAAGACAGAAACAGGCTTCATCACTAGCTGTCGCTGCAGCCCGCTGTTCTCTGACTGTTGGCATGACAACCATATTTCCTTAAAAAAGAAAAAAGAAATCTGGAAGGAGGAGTTTGCTTCCTGATCCTACAAAACATTTATATTCTGGAAGTATTTCATGCTCTAGCAGATTCTGTCCCTGCACCACTTCTAACAGAACTGAAAAATACTTTGCTGGTTCCCATGGCATATTATTTTTGGGAGGGGTCATCTGCTAAGAATTCGATTGCTTGAGACAGGCTTCAAGAAACAGGATTTGTTTGAGTAGGTACAAGACCCTTGAGACAGTTGCATCTGGTTTCAGCTTCTCATGCAATTTTGTTGCTGGCTAGGTGACATACATAAAGTCTTAGTCTCTAGTTGTGCTTGTTAATTTGAAGTAGCCTTATATGTTGGCCAGGGAAACATATCTGAGTACAAAATTACTAACATCTCATTTATGTCATGCAGACATGTAAAAGTCATGCTTGTTTTGCTGATCTAAAAATTGTAAGTGAAATTCATGCTTTTGGTTTGTAATTAGTCAATCTTACTTAAAGAAAAACAGTGCTGTCTTTCACTCATGCAGAATGTCTGGTGAATACTGTTTAATATAGCCACGACATAAATTCTGTTTATGTTTACTAAAGTTATATGGTATACTAAATCAAACTATCTAGCAGGAAAATTCTTGGGCATGTTTTTAACTGTTTCCCTCATGAACTGGAATTTTAACTTTTTGATTTTATACGTTTTCTGTTTACAGGTTTGATAGCAGAGATAATAAATTTGGATCAACTTGTTGGTAAAACTTGGTATAAATTACTAAAAGTTTTCAATAGGTTTGTGTTTTCTGAGAGAGCTTCACTTCTGTTTTCTGAGAGAGGGTCTATATTTATAACTTCAGAATCAATACTAGGAAGGTATTTTAAGACATATTTTTGTAAACTAGGATGGTGGAATTTGATTTTAGAGTAGTGTTTTTCTGTAGGGTCAGAGACAGACTCCAACTTAAAGAATGGTGTAATTTACTGTAATGCAAAACTGCAGAGAATCACAGATAAGCTGAGCAATGCACATGATCATTAATGGAAAAAAAAATGCTACAGTGATTAAGAAAGGTCACAGTTACCCTGCTCTTCCCTTCATTCAGATCTATGTGTCAGTGCAGGGAAGGTGTCACAGTGAAGGGCTGAAGAACCATGCCCAGCAGCTGGGAAATCCTGTGGTGCATCCTCCACCTTTCCTGGCAGCAAGGCTTCTGACTTTGCTGTGAGAGTAGCCCAGCTTCTGTAATTGGCAGTCTCCCATTACTTCTAAAGCAAGAACATCAGGTTTTATCCTCCTGTTGGGTTTCTCCCAAAGCCTGGCCAGGACTCGAGGAGGAACAAAGGGAGTTTGATCCTCCACCCCCAAACAAAGCCAGATGTGGCCTTGTCTGGTTTCTAAATATGGAAAGGTAAATATGTGTTTCACCAATGAGCAGGTACATATTTCATATTGCTATTAATACTTCACTAATTAGTGGATACATAAAACATTTGTTTGGAGGGTTCATCTAGAGGTCAGCTTTGGCACAGGGCCTGTTGTTCAGGCCTTACTACATTAAGTACTGAAATACTTGTGTGTAAAATTAGCATTACAATCTGTAGTTGTTTTGGTCTGTATTGGAGGCTGAAATACTTAGGAGGGAAAAAAAAACCATTTTTACCAAGTGGATAGTTTATCTGCATAGTTCATGTGCATAATACCCCTGGTTTTCTCTTTTGGTTTCTACTCTATAACATTTTTGGTTACAGTTGCAAAGTTTCCTTAGTTGCTGCTAAACCTGTTTCACAATCAAGTGAGTATTTGCGCAGGACATTTGCAGAAAACTGATCTAAACCCTCCTCTGTAGTATTGAATTGCAGATGCAATTGAATTTGTTAAGCTGTATGGGAAAACAAGTCACATTTAAAAGACTGTTACTGGAAGATTTAAAAGTCCACCATCCTAGGGTGTTGTCTATTTTGTTGACCAGTGATCATCAGAATGCCCCAGGTACTATTTTCTAATGTTCAGTGTGAGGCTGATAAGTTTTATGCATGTGGAAGCTGCTTTTTGAAAGGTTAGAAAGTTGGGCATGACTTCAAGGCCTGATTGAACCAAGCCATTTTTATACTCGGTATACTTATTATCTATCTTTCATGTCCTTTTCATGAAATTCAATTCAGAATCTACTTAAGAAAAGGAAAAAAGGGTACTTTCACATTGCAGTGAAATTAAAACTAGTGAAGCAGAAAGGGCATTTTCTTGGTTTTTCATGAATGAAAGGGAATTTAAATGCATCTTTCTGATAGCTTTGGTTCACTATTTTGGCAGGATGGCTTTGTTAGTTTATAAGGGAGAGAGCCTTATTCACACTGGGTGACTTTCTCAGCAATTCTCTTGTCTTTTCTCAGAGGGTTGAGAGGGTTGAGGGTTGAGAATATTAATATTGAAAACTAAAAAAGTACTTTGAAATGCTTCTTCAGTATTTCAGTGATACTCTCCATAAAGAATTTTTTAGTGTTTAATAATTTTTTTTTTTTTTGTGAGAAAGACTTCAAGTCAGGAAATCTGAACAGCTGTTTATGAGGACTGCTTATCATTAAAACAGTGCCATATTTTCATAGGATTTGGGGTTTTTTTCAGTCTGTGATTTTGACTATATGTTACATGTGAAGTACCATAACACATATTAGCGTGCCTTCAAGTGGAACTGTATATCTGCTCTCCTCTGGAAAACATATTAATGCCAACTAAGTACTTACTTAAAAAAAATGGGGAGTACCGTTAGCATTAGAATAAAATAAACTTCATTTTCTTTGAAATAGCTGTATCCTCTGACATACCAAGTTTATATAGCCTGAAAGCTGTGAGTTAAAAATCTGCTTTCGGGTTTTGTTATATCATTGCTCTTTCAAGTGCAAAATTTTTCATGAGAAGAGTTAGGCCCTGTCATTAATATGCCAGAAAAACTCTCTGTGTGGAGGGTCAGAATTCAGATCAGCTGTCTGGAGGAGACTGAGGGGAGACCTCACTGCAGTTAGAACTTCCTGGTGAGAAGAGGTGGAGCAAGCACCTCTTGATGCTTGAGAGATCTCTGATATCTTCTTTGTGGTGACTAGAGACAGGACCTGAGGGAATGGCCTGAAGTTGTGCCAGGAGAGTTTTAGGTTGGATATTAGGAAAAGGTTTTTACCCAGAGGGTGTTTAGTAAGAGGCTGTCCAGGAAAATTGTCACTAAGCCTGACAGAGTTCAAGCAGCATTTGCACAATGCTCTCAGGGACATGGTGTGATTCTTTTGGTGCTGCTGTGCAGGGACAGGAGTTGAAGTCTTCCAACTCAGGATATTCTTTGACTCTAAAACTGAAACAAACAAACAAAAAAAAAAGTAATTCACAAGACCCACAAAAAAGGATGTCTGTATTAAAAGTCTAAAACATTATTGTTGCTGGAGGTGTATGACAATGGAACAAGAAGCAGCAAACCTTTTAATGTTTGGGTCCATGTCATTGTTATGTTCTCTAACATGGCTTGACAGTTACAATGATAGGTGATGATGCAGTAGCTAACCTTCTGTCACCTATCAGTTTTTTTAATAAAGGCATTACATTTTTGTATGTTGATTAGCATTTGCAAAATGCCTAAGTTATTCATATCTTTCCAGGTGCATATTGTGGCCAAAGTATTTATTCACTCTGTAAAAAGGGAGCCATTTAATATTTTTCCTTGACATCAGGGGCAGATTAAGAGGTCCTTTATTGTAAAAGACAATCAGTATCTTCTGAAGGCAGACCTGAGCAGGTGATGGAAGGCTTTATGTGATGTTTTTTTATTCGGTACACACACAGGCAAAAGTAATTCTTCTGATAGATTGATGTATGTACAGAGAGCTCTGTTTCCTCTATAGAAACTACTTCTATAGCAACTTAAATGATAGCAATTTGTCTTTTCTTGTATGTAAACAAGTATGGAAGTACTAACTTAACAGATATGGAAGAACACAGAGGTTTCAGACTGAGTTTCTCAAGAACTATTCAGCCAATGCTAAGGCATGTCATGACTGGTAGTTAGTTCCCTAAATCATTCTGAAGTACCCCACGTGATGGGTGCAGTAGTGTACTTCCTTATTCAAGCAGTAAAATTTTAGCCCTAAAACAAATCTTACAAAAACTTTCAAGTAACCAAAACCATGTAATTTTGTCCCATACCCTGTAATTGGCATGTTTAGAAAGTTAAAAATCATGGTTCTGTGGATATTCATTATGTATTCTTTTCATCTGGTGTTTTTAACTGGGTTTCAAATACAGAACCAGGGACTTTGCTGTTGCTTACAGCCTTACTTTAGTTTTTTGTATATGCACCTATACTATACTATACTATACTATACTATGCTATGCTATGCTATGCTATGCTATGCTATGCTATGCTATGCTATGCTATGCTATGCTATGCTATGCTATGCTAT
>VZUI01079366.1:0-55839 GCA_013401135.1 Cettia cetti
GCGGCCCGTCGGGAGCAGCGGGGCCCGGCCGGGGGCGGTGATGGGGGCGCCGCGGCGGAGCTCTGCCCCGGGCGCTGCCCCCAGCTCCCGCCGCGCTGTGGCCTGCGGGGAGGGGAGGGGGTTCGGGGGGCCCGGGGCGGGCGGCAGCAGGTGGGTAAGTCCCGGCGCCAATGAGCAGGCGCTGGGCTCCCCTAGCAACAGTGCCCGCGCCAATGGGCGCCGCGAGCCGCCCGCACCGCTGCCCGCAGCCCTGCCCGGCGCCCCGGCATCCCGTGCCATCCCATGGCATCCCCACACCGGCCGGCCAGCCGTGCCGAGCCTCATCCCGGGTCCCCTGGGCCGGCAGAGCCCTGCTCTCACTCCGCACACCGTCGCCCGTCCCCACCAGCGTCGCTCCTGGGCTCTGCGGGTAAAGTCCAATCCTGCTTAGCGTCCCCCTGGGGGCTCGAGCAGGGGCCCAGCGCTTGGCTGCCCGCTCCCTACCCGCCTGCTTCCTTGGGATTAGGCTCTGTGCTCGGCTTCCCCACGGGGATTTGCCCTGGCTGGTGTTGCCTTCCCCAGCCAAAGGGAGGAAGGACGTTGTCGGCAAGGGGTGAGATGCCAGTGGAACCCGTCTGGGCAACAGCGAGGTTCTGGGCAACAGAAAGCCATGACTGCAGCCTTTCCCCTCTTCCCAGCTCCTTCCCAGAGCGCTGTTTTTGTGAGCTGTCCTGAACTGGCCGCATAAACTTGGCACTTAGAAGGAGTGATGCTGGCCTGGGGACAATTTGTGACAATAAACCCATTCTAAACCAACTGAGCCTGTAAAGGGACTAGGGGAGCGAAGGGGTGATGGAACTGGCTCCAGGTGGGAGCAGGCAGACGGATACTGTAATTAGGTTTAAACTGAAGCTGGATCAGTCTTTGTAGGGGATTATGACCCCTCCGTCTGTGTAGGCGCTGCAGGGGGCCCGGTAACTGTTTGCTCAGCATCCCAGCACAGCCACGGCATTATGGGTGAGCCCTTGGGTAAGGGGCAGTGCCAGCTACAGCTGGTGCCCTTCCAGCCCCCTGGATTGGCATGGGAGGACTGGATCTAGTGTGAAGGCCCAGTTTGTTTTTACAAGGACAGTGGGAGCTGGAGCAGAGATGAAAAATAGCCAGAAATATGATTAGAGGATTGGAGAAAATGCCTTGGAGTACAAGCTTAAAGAGCTCAATCTGTTTAGCCTATAAAAATAGAAGACTGAGGGGTGACTTAATTACTGAACATAATTACTTCACAGTCAGAAAATACCAAGTTGTGGAAGTCTCCTGTTAATCGAGCAGGGAAAGGGTGCTGGAGAGGGATGGGCAGGAAAATTGAAACCACAGACAAATTATTAAGCGGCATGAAGCTCCCGGGGGTACAGGCAGGCTCTCTGGGGGCTGCACATCCCTTCAGCCACACAATGGGTGCCAGTCTGCACCTCCACTGATGAGGCTGTTCTCCCATTCCCTCCCTTCCTACCCACGTAGTGGGGGGATGGAGCAGGATTTCTGGTGGCTGGGTGCTGAGTGGTGGGATCGCTGCCAGGCACGTGCCGCCAGTTCCTCCATTCTTGTCTCTCTCCCACCAGGTGGGGTGGGTGCCGGGACACAGTTCTGCCGGCGACCTTTGAGGCAGGAGCGGAGATTTTGATACCTCTCCCAGGAGTCCCCAGAGCCATGACTGCAACTGTGCAGACGCTGCGGTTCAAGCTGCTGCCGCACGAGCCAGGCCAGGAGTGGGGGCACAGCTGCCAGCAGGAAATTGAGCGCCGCTACCAGGTGGTGCCCTCAGTGGTGTGCGCCATGTGCTGCCTTTTTGGCATCATCTACTGCTTCTTTGGTGAGCCAGGCCAGCCTGACTGCTGGTGGGGCAATTGGGGAAGAGGGCAGAAGGGAGCTGGGAGGTGCTGGCCATCCACTCCCTGACTATGATGGTCTCTCCACAGGCTACCGCTGCTTCAAGGCTGTCATGTTCCTGACGGGGCTGATG
Organism: Cettia cetti; assembly: GCA_013401135.1. Classification (NCBI taxonomy): domain Eukaryota; kingdom Metazoa; phylum Chordata; class Aves; order Passeriformes; family Sylviidae; genus Cettia; species Cettia cetti. The sequence goes on from VZUI01079366.1 coordinate 2,000, forward strand.
TTCGGCTCTATCATCATCTTCATGCTGTGCTACAAGGAGCGGGTGCTGGACACACAGCTGAGCGTGGAGGCCTCAGTGGGCATTGGGTTGGGCATTGGAGTCTTGTGTGGGCTGGTCACCATGCTGGTGCGCAGCGTTGGCCTCTTCATGGTGGGGCTGCTCCTGGGGCTGCTGCTGGCGGTGGCCACGCTGGTGGTGATGGAGCAATTCTACCACCCACCAACGGTGTGGATCCCCATCGCGCTGCTCTTGGGTGTGGGGATGCTCTTTGCTGTCCTCACCCTGCAGTGGCAGCGCTTCTTCACCACCCTCTCCACCGCCGTTTTTGGCAGCGCCATCATGACCGTCACTGTCGACTACTTCATCGAGCTCTTCCTCCTGGTGCAGTACATCTATGAGCGCATCAAGGTGGCCCCTGCTCGCCCCGTGTGCTGGTACAGCTGGGTCATCCTGGGCATCTGGCCACTCCTCACCACACTGGGTGTCCTGGTCCAGTGGAAGGTCACAGCCGAGGGCTACTCCCATACAGAAGGTGTGTGGGAAGTGGGGCAGATGGGTATGGCACAGTGTGAGAGTAGGAGCTGGGAACCTGGGGAGTGGGGTGGATGTTTCCAGCACATGGTTCACAAGGACAGATATGGGGTTCAGGACTCTGTGGCAGCACACCACCCAAGGGAGGCCTGGTTGCACAAATTTGGTGCTGGTTTGGCTGCGGGGATTCTTTGGATGTGATCCCCAGTGCTCACAGGTCACTTTGCTCCACAGTGATCATCAGCCGACAGCAGCGCCGCGTGCAACTGATGCGCATCAAGCAACGGGAAGACCGAAAGGAGAAGAAGAAGAAGCGAAGACCCCACCACCCACCACCCCACCAGCACAAAGCCCACCCCCCTGAGCCTGCTTACCGCCGCAAGCCCAACCCTGTGCGCCGCTTTGATGGGGATGTGCTCTCCCCCGTGAGTCCCGCAGCCAGGGTAGAGATCTTCCCCAGTCCCCACAGCCATTCCCTCTCCACATGGGTGGGCTGGGGCATGGAGAGGTGCCCAGGCACCTGCTAACATCTGAGCTCCTTGTGGGATGAGACTGGGGTGTCCCAGGGACTGAGCAACTCAAGAGGGGCTAAGATGGATCATTATTACCACGGAACACTTCAGCCTTTGCAAGCAAATGAAAATGGCTGGCCAAGAGTGCTGTGGGCGTAGTAGAAACAAGCAGTAGGCAAGGTGCAAAATGCCCAGGGGAGGCATAAGGCTGTGCTCCCTTCTGTGGCCTGTTGGAGGAGCCAAGTGCTGGGGATTACACTGGGCTGTTTTTGAGGGGGGCCGGGGAGGGGCTGCAGCAGCATTTGATGGGGGTGGGGTGGGATGGAGTGGTCCAGGAGCAGAACCTCCCTCACTTTCTGTTTGCCCTCTCTCACAGAGCTACATCCAGAGTTTCCGAGAGCGGCAGACAGGGCCGTCGCTGAACAGCCTCATCGCCAGCTCCCATGCCGTGGTGGACCTGGACTATGACTGCAGCTCCACCGTACCCCTCACCACGGGCTCTGGCCCTGCTGTGAGGGTATAAGCCAACGCAGTGACCTCGAGCAACACCAGCACCCCAGCCTGCTCTGACAGAACCCCTGAGACAGGCAGGGCTTTGTCCTCAGCCCCAGGTGGCCACATGCAGCTTGGGGCTGCAGATGGAGACCCTTCTTGGAAACACATGAGACTTGTCTGGGGAAGCCTCAGCTGCCTGTGGACCCAAAGGTGCTGGGGAAGCCCTTTGGCAGGGACTCAGCCCAAGGACCAGAACCCATGGACGTGCAGTGCGAGTGGCTCTGCTGGGGTGGTGGGTCCCTGAGCCCCCACTGCTGTGCGTTACCCTATGGCCCGGGCACACTCATCCTGCATCTTAACATTTACCCATATTTGAGTCCCCCCCTTCCCAAAAGCAGCTCCCCACTCCTGCCCCCACCCCAATGCACCCCCAGCAACTCCCCAAGTGCCTGTCCCCTATGTCCTTTCCTCAAAGAACAGGTCCCATGGCCCTTTTCCCAGTAGGGAAACATCCCTGAGCATGTGTGCCCTGTCCCACCCTGTCCCCAAGAGCAGCTCCCAGGCAGTGCTTTCCAAAACCTGCCTCCTCAGAAGATCCTTCTGCCCTAGCCACCCTCCCTACACCCTAGAGCGGCTTGCCACTCCTTTTTCCCAAGCTGGACCGGGGTGGTTCTGGGGCAGAGACTGCCACAGCCGGGTGGTTCCCAAGGTGATGCTGGCAATCGGTGCCTGTCCATCAGGAGCTGCGCTGGCAGGGTGCATCCCCCACAAAATATTTTGATGGGAGACAGGACACTGGCTCCAGCCTTTGGGCAAAGGCTGGGCTGCCTCAGGGATGCGGGGACCCCTGCAGCATCAGAGACCGTCGCTGTTTTGCTGGCGACTGGATTTTTATAGTGGCCGGGGGACCCTGGGGCAGGGCAGGGCAGGAGCCCCTGTCCAGAGCACTGCTGCGGGCAGAGGCTCACGCCTTGTATATATTTCTCTTGCTGTGATTTGTATTAACTTATTACGGAGTGAGCCAGGATTTCCCCATGGCCAGGCAGGCAGGATGGTGGTGAGACTGGACCGGGGAGCCCTCTGCTTTGGGAGCCCCCCCAGCCCAGCCCAGCTGGCCCCGCTGCCCCAGGAACTGCATGTTTCTGCCAGGCACCCCCTTCCCGCAGCATTGTGCTGCCATCCCCCTTTTCAGTCTCTTTTGTAAATGTGCCAAACGCTGCTGAGGCCTCGGCCACACAGTAAAGAGCCTTTCGGAGTATGGCGTGCAAAGCCAAGGGCTGTGCGGGAGACAGGGGTGAGGGGGGACCCAGAGGGCCGGGCTTCCTTTGCTCTTAACGGGACTCTGGCTTGCTGGTGTGGAAGAAGCCATGTCAGAAAAAAAGGCTGTTTAATGCAGAGCCCTGAGGCTGAAGCAGGCTGGGAATGATGTCCGTGTGTCTGTCCATGCCAGGGGGAGCATGACTCCATCTGTCAGCAGTGGCATCCATCAGTCTGCTTGCAGGCTTTGAGAACTGCATCCTGGCTTCTAGCTCCCTGTGGAAACAATGGTAGTCAGAGTGAGCTGGGGCATCGCCAGAACTGGTGGGGCACCCAAAAGGTGTATCCCAGACGAGGAACAGACCCCTGACCCTGTATCCACCTTGCTCCCTCCAGCCCAACGCTCAGACTCTTGAAAGCAGTGGGGGACGGGGACATGGGTTCTGGTGTTCCTTCACTGCAAGGCACACCAGCACTGGCAGCTGCCAGTGGTGCCCCTTAGGTGCCCACTCACCCTCCACAAGGAGCCGGGCAGTGGAGCGGTCGTCGAAGGCATCACAGGTGTACGAGTCCTCATCCTCAGGGCCCACGTGGTGAATGATGAGCGTGCGGTAGCAGTCCAGATTGCAGATCTCATACTTGTCACTAGCAAAGATCTCGGTGTCTCCACGGAGCCAGCGCACCCGGCCCCGGGCATGGGACACGGTGCACTCCAGTGTCGCCTTGTGCCTCGCCAGCACCGTCTTGTCCCGCAGTGGCTTCACAATGCGGATTGGCAGCGCTGGTAGGTGGGGGAAAGGCATCAGCATGATGGGGTGAGCAGGCATCCATGGGCACACCTCAAGCTGACCTGGTGCATGGCAGCCCTGGTGCTGGAGCCCAGCCAAACCTCACAGCCCTCACTTACCTTCTACCTGCAGACTGGCCTCTGAGATGACTGTCCTGGCTGTGAAGCGGATGAGTCCCTTGTCCTCAGGGCGCACACCACAGAACAGCAGGAAATGCCGGGTCCCTGGGGAAGGAAAGGCTGGCTCAAGGTGGCAGCAATGTGCACCCGTAGTAAGCAGAGGGGAAGGGACCCCCTTTTGTCTACACAAACTCCCCTTGCTTGAATTTGCTCTTTCCCAGCCCCACACTAGGTGTGGAACCACCTGCACCCTCACCTTCTTGCCGTATCTTCACTGAGCTGGAGACCTTGATTTTCTCCCCATCCCGAAACCACTCGCCTTTCACATCCCCATGTGACACCTCGCAGGTGAAGACTGCATTGTCACCCTCCCGCGCCTGGACATCCTGCAGCTCCTGCACAATGTGGACCTGGCGCTCTGCAAGTAACGGACAGAGTACCAGAGCAGCCAAGGATGAGGAGAGAAGGCAGCGTAGGGTTTAGGGGTGTGCACACTGCTGGGAGCTGGGTGGCCGTACCCTGGACATGCAGCATGGCAGAGGCCCGGCAGTCACCGGCATCGCAGGTGTAGCTGCCGGTGTCGGTCAGCTCGCAGCGGCTCAGCTGCAGGATGCGGCGCCGTCCCGCTGAGTAGATGCGGCAGTTGGGCCCCGGCCGCAGCTCCTGTCCATCCTGCACGGGGGCAAACAGGCAGCACCCCACTGCTTTGGCCCCTCTGCTCTGTCTGCATCCCTTGCAGGGAGGCCAGTGGCCAGGGGACAAAGCAAGGAAGAGGACATGGCCAGCTGCTGCTGGAGGGGATTAGGGTGAACCCTTACCTTGAACCATTTCACCTCTGCATTGGGGCGAGACAGCTCACACTCAAAGCTGGCGACCCCCGTCTCTGGCACCCCAAGGTCTCGTGGGACCCTCACCATAGTGACTGGAGGCTCTGAGAAGGCAGGACACAGGACAAGGAGGGCTTGGTAGGACAAAGGCATGGACTTGGGGCTGCAGGGAAGAGTAGCTGTGGCTGGGGTATTTCAGCATGGGGTGAGAGTGGCACCACCAATGGGCAAGCATTCATCAGTGGTGTTCCAGCTGGCTCTGGACCCAGACCCTGGATGGGTGCCCCAATGCTCAGCTCACATCTGCCTGAGGACAGAGGGACACTTGCCAACACACTGTCACCCCTGTCCAGGAGAGGAGGACAGATGTGCCCAGGGTGGCCCAGCTCAGCCTTGGTGTCTCCTGGTACAGGACAGCTGCAGGTCAGACAGTGATAGTGCCACACACCCCCCAGCCTGCCCCAGGGACCGTACCCCGCACACGCAGGTGGGCACTGCAGCGCAGAGTGTCCGCAGTGAAGGTGACGGTGCCTGAGTCTTCCAGTGCAAGCCTCTCCAATGTCAGGCTGTGCCCGCAGCCTGTGGCACTGATCCGGCACGTACTGCTGGGCTTCACTCGGATGCCATCGCGTGTCCAGACCCCGGTCACGCCAGGGTGAGACAGCTCCAGGTGAAAGGTGGCTGTCTCCTTCTCAAATGTCTCCACATCTGCCAGTGGTGTCCGGATCGACACCTTTCGGGCTGTGAGGGACCCATTTCTGTGAGTAGGTGTCTGCTCCACTGCAGAGCCCCTGACTTCCCCATCTGTGTTTGCTCGAGTGATCATCTAAATCCAGCTGTTTGTACCAGACTCCCAGCCCTGCCCACACACTCACCTCTCTGACCACCCCTTCCAGCCAAGTACCAGCTCTGCCCTCATGCTCCCACTGCAGCAGTTGGGTGCCCTCCCTTGTCCCCATCCCCAGCCTGGTACTCACGCTCCACGTGGAGCTTGGCCTGTGTGCGGTCGTGCAGGGTCTCGCAGCGGTAGGTGCCGCGGTCAGCAGGGCCGAGGCAGCGGATGGTGAGGGTGCGCCGGCACCCCGACTCCTGCAGCAGGTACTTGCTGCCCGGCTGAAGGAGGATGCCCTGCTTCAGCCACTGCACCTCGGCAGCCTCGTGGCTCACCTCCACCTCCAGGCACACGTCCCCCTGCTCCTCTGCCACCACATCCTGCAGCTTCTGCACAAACAGCACCTGTGCCTCTGCATGGCCCGTGTGCTTGGTCAGCAGCTGGCCCCGGGGCTGTGTCTTGGGCTGAGCCCCAGCCTTTTCCTTACCCCTCACCTTGTACACTCAGCCGAGCTGTGCTCACCAGCCCCTCGGCATTGGCTGTCACAGTGCCTGCATCACCTGTCTGGCACTGCCGGAGGGTGAGGCTGTGGCACAGCCCACTCCTTGTCACCAGCAGACGCTCACTGGGGACCACGGGCTGGCCGTTCAGCTGCCATGTCACAGCCACATCTTCGGGGGACACCAGGCACTTGAAGGTGGCATCCTCCCCCTCCAGCACTGTCCGGCTCTGCAGCTCCATGATGATCTCCACCACCCTGGGGACTACAGTCGGGTTGTCAGGGCACAGCATAAGGGACCCCGTGTCACGTAGAGACGCTGAGCATTCCTGCAATCCTGACATCATTGTACCAGCATACCCTCCGCCCCCATGGAATAGGAGTCCCTGAGGTGGTGGGGAAGCCTTGGGCTCACCCTGCACCGTCAGCGTCGCCAGGGTCTGGTCGTCGTTGGACTCGCAGCAGTACTCGCCGGCATCCCCGGGCTCCACGCGGCTCAGCACCAGCGACCGCTCGCGTCCCTCTGCCGTCATCTGCCGGCGAGGGCCAGGCGCCAGCACCCGCCCGTCCTTCCGCCACACCACGTCGCCCCGCGCCTTGCAAAGCTCGCACCACAACACGACCCGCTCGCCCTGCCGCGCTCGCACGTCCGACAGCCCACGCAGGAACTTCACCCGCAGCTCTGCACAGTCAACCCCCCCCCCATTATCAGCACCCACTGCCACTGCAGGGGGATCCCCGGGCACCCCCCCTGCCCCACTGCCGCCCACCTCGGACGTTCACGTCAAACTGCATCTGGTCGTGGGGTGAGAGGCAGGTGTAGGTGCCAGCATCCTCCATGGCCACATTATGGATGATGAGGCTGTGCACACGGCCGTCCCGACGCAGCTCGCAGCGCTCGCCGGCCACTGCCGCCTGCTGCGGGCCCAGCCAGGTGACATCAGATCGCTCTGTGGAGGTGATGGCAGAGAGCACGGCACTGCCACCCTCCAGCACCAGGAGCTTCTCCTGATCCTCCCGTTTGTTCACGAACAGCACGGGTGCCTCTGCCGGAAGAGCACTGGGCTCAGCCGTGGCCCTGCCAGCGGCACCAGCATGGGATGGGGGTGCAAAGCATCCCACCGTGAGGCAGGATGAGACTGCTCCTGCCGTGGTGTGGACGAGGGACGCCTCCAGGCTCACCTTTTACGTGCAGTGTGAAATGTGCCTCATCATCACCAGCATCGCAGAGGAAGATGCCACCATCATCCAGCTCTGCTTGCTTGATGGTGAGGCTGCGTGTGGGACCCTCGCTGCACACCAGCAGCCGCCCACCTGAGCACAGCGTCTGTCCGTTCTTCTGCCACTGCACTGCCGCTGTCTCCGGGAACAGCCGAGCCACCAGTGTGACACTGTCCCCCTCCTGCACCTCCAGTGGGCTCTGTGCCTCCTCCTTGTTGACAATGCACACAGGCCGGGCTGAGGGGCACAGGGGACAAGGCAGGGTTCAGGGATGCTCCCATGGTGTGGGGCAATGCAGGGATAGGACTGCTGCAAGTGGAGAGGTGATCCCTCAGTGAGTCACCATGGGGCAGAAGGACTGTGGGGCTGGCTGTGGGACCAGACAAAGGTCCCAGAGGGGCAGGCATGCAGACTGGAGGGGTCTGGCAGCTCAGGGTTTCATTCAGGGAAGGGACAGCAGCAGAGCCCATCACTCCTGCATCACTCCCTGTACAGGCAGCACAGCTGCCATGTTGAGACCATTCATTTCATTGTACCATTCCATCCAGAACACCTTGCTGGGGAGCCAGGGCACTCGCCTGCAACAGCCCCCCTCCCACCCTGCACAGCCTTCCATCTCCAACTGATAAGGGTCCAGGCTGAGCTCAGCCTTTGGCAGCTGAAGCAGGAGGAGCGGCGCCTGGGAGCCAGCCAAGGCTAAATTTAAACAGCCCCTGGCTGGGGGAGGCAGCAGGGACATGTCTCGCCACCACCCTGACATGTCTCTTTCTAACCCACGGCTCCTGTAAAGTTGGGGACAGGGCTCTCACCCTATCCTGCCACACTGCCACCGTGGCCTCTGCATCAGCAGGGTCACAGAGGCTTCCCCTTCCCTTGTCCAGGTGGCATGACCCCACCATTCTGGGGGGTCCCTGGGGTTCTGAGCCAGCCCACCTGACACCTCCACATTTGTCACCATGTGGTCGCTGGCAGCGTCACAGATGTAGCATCCTGAGTCGCTGGGCTGAGCCCCATGGATGGTGAGCTGTCGCAGCACCCCGCAGGCCTCAATCTGCACCCGTCCACCCGGATGCACCTCCTGGCCATTCCGGAGCCAGTGCACAATGGCGTCGGGCCGGGAGAGCTCACAAGACAGCACCAGGTCTTCCCCGGCCACCAGGCAGTGATGTACCGTGGTGCCCGTGCTGCCCACGATGGTCACCGGTGGCTCTGGGACTGGAGAGATGGGCTGTCACCACAAAAGCAGCCTGTGCTGGGTATCTCAATGGCCAGACCCTGTCCAGAGTCCTCTGGCTGCAGCTGAGCAGCACAGGGGTTTCCACAGGGCCACTCCCCATGTGCCCCACGCCAGTCTCCTTGTGCTCATTTGCCACCCAGCCCAGCCTCACACCACCCTGGCAGCAGCCACAGACACCCCTCAGACCTCTCCCCCTGGCCATCCCCACCAGGACCTCCTGCTCACCTTCTACAGTGATGAAGAAGACAATACTGTCATCACCAGTGTCACAGAGATACTCTCCAGCGTCCTTGCCCGTGGCACCCAGGATCACAAGGGATCGGCGCACCCCGTTCTCCTCCAGCCGCACATGCCCCGTGTCCTGCAGCTTCTCCCCATCCTTGTACCACTTCACCTCCCCGTGGGTGTGCGAGAGGTGCACCTCCAGCACCACGTCCTCCATGGCCTGGCAATGCCGGTGGGTCAGCAGGACATCCTTCTCCAGGATCCTGACCAGCGGATCTGCAGTATCCAGCACCAACAGAGCTGAGGTCTCTGGGGTTTGTGTGCCCAGCGCTCCACACCACGCTCCTCCCTAGCCTCATGCTCACCCAACACTTGGATGGTGAAAGTCATCGTGTCATTGGCGGTGGCACAGGTGTATTTTCCAGAGTGCTCAGCTTGGGCAGCAGGGATGAGCAGCCTGCGATGGGCACCCTCCTCCTCCAGGACCAGGCTGCCCCCAGCCTCGAGCCTGACACCCTCCTTTGCCCAGCACACGGGTGCATCCGCACGGGACAGCTCACAGCACAGTGTCACCGTCTCCCCCGGGGACACGGTCATGACAGGGACAGGTCTGCAGGGCTGCAGGATCCTCACCGGAGGCTCTGCAGGTATGACATGTCTGTGATGCAAAGCAGCACGGGGACAGCGCAGCCCTGGGCACTCCTCTGGTACCAGCCCCACGTGAGCACTTGTGCTGGGGGGCCCAGAGGATGGGCATCACCACAGCTGCACCTCCACTGACCTGACACCTTGACATCGAAGGAGACGGCCTCATCCTTGGTCTCACAGATGTACTCGCCTGCATCCTCTGCACTGCTCTTGGGGATGAAGAGACAGCGCCAGGCCCCCTCTACCAGCAGCAGCAGGTTATCAGTCTCGTCCACCTCCAATCCATCCTTGAACCAGTGCACTGGAGCATCTGGCACAGAGAGCTCACACCGCAGTTCCACACACCCTGGTGCCTGAACCAGCAGCTCCAGTGAGCGCTGTGGTGGCTGCAGGATCCTCACTGGTGGCTCTGTTGGGGATGTGAAGGAAGGGTGTGAGACCTGCTCACTGCTCTGCTCCTAGCTCTGCTGTGTCGTGTCTATTTACTGTCACCTGTGTCCCTGTCCCCATGGGGCTGTATGGAAGCTACACCCTCTCACCCCAGTGCAAAGAGGTCAGAGCTGCTCAGGGGCAGCGGGAATAGAGATGAAACTGCGTATCCTCCTCCACAATGCTGGGGGCAGGGAGAAGGGCTGGGGACCCCAGAGCACAGAGCTGGTGCAGTGCAGTCTTTTCTAGGATGTCCCTGCTGTGTCACCAACCTGCCACCAAGATGGAGTAGGAGACAGATGCATCTCTGGCATTGCAGACAAACTCCCCTGTGTCCTGCAGCTGGGCACAGGGCAGCACCAGCCGGTACTGCAGCCCTTCCTGCTCCAGCACCAGGCTCTCGCCCATCTCCACTTCTTCACCGTCCTTGTACCAGCACACCGGGGACACCGGGTGGGACAGCTGGCACCACAGCTCCACGTGCTGCCCGACCACGTAGGAGTGAAGGGCCTCCTTGTTGGAACTGACAATCCTCACTGGTACCTCTGCTGGGGACATGGCAGGGCTCAGGGATAGTGCTGGGTGATCCCATGTGAGGACAGGAATCCCCTGGGCAGCTCACTGCTCACGGTCACCCTGAAGCTGGCAGCATCACCCCAAGCATGGCATGTGTACACCCCCGAGTTAGACAGTGCAGCTGCAGCAATGTGCAGCGTCTGTGAGCATCCCTCTGAGCAGATGGCCAGGACCTGCATTGGGACCACGGCCTCACCATCCTTCAGCCAGTGGACAGGGGCATCTGGAAGGGACACCTGACACTCCAACACCAAGGGCAGTTCTGCCACCACCTCCCGGAGCTGCTGTGCCTCCGGCACTGGGGTGAGGCAGACCTTCAGGGCTGAGAGGACCAAGACCTTGTGTCACTTGGCCTCCCATCCTACCCATCCTGGGGGCAGTGGCCGTGGATATCCCAGCCCTGCAGTGCTGGTAACTGCAAACTGAGGGAACAACAGGGCTGGAGTGTGGGGTGGCTTCACCCAGAGGCAGGCACTGGTTGTGCTCTGGGGTGTTGGTGGGCAGTGTGACATGGGGCTCTGGGAGGAGACAGACCAGTTTGTACGCTCCTGCATACGTCTCCTTCCAACCCAGGGCTATGGGCAAGGAACTAATCACAAGGAGGTGAGAGGCAGCTGAGGTGCTGAAGCCACAGTGTGAGCAAGGAGCTGGGGCAGAGGGAGAAGGGGGAGAGGGACGTAGTTGTCTGTTGCACCCACCTGCCACGGTGACTGTGTAGAAGACAGAGTCCCCACCAGCATCACAGACGTATTCCCCTGTGTCCTGTGGCCGGGCGCAGGGCAGCACCAGCTGGCACTGCAGCCCCTCCTGCTCCAGCACCAGGCTCTCACCTGCCTCCACCTCCTCCCCGTCCTTGTACCAGTGCACTGGGGCTGCCGGGCGGGACAGCTGGCACCACAGCTCCGCACGCTGTCCGGCCGCATAGGCGTGGGAGGCCCCCTCGTTGGAGCTGACAATCCTCACCGGCTCCTCTGTCACAGAGAGACACGGGGCTCAGCCAGGACATCAATACCAGAGCCAGTGATGGTGGCAGCCACAGCCCTGTGTGGAGTGATGGCTTCACCGCTTGTTGGCTTTAAGGCTGGAAGGCACCACATCATCCACATCCTACACAGCACAAGCTTCTGGACCGTTGTGCCTGGGTCTCCCTCTTCTCCTCACACATTACAACCAGGAGGAGACCAGGCTTTGAACTGGCTGTAAATTGCTACTGTGCCCTTGCTCCCATGGTACTTGCCCTGCTTTGCCCTGTGGTCGAGCTGAAGGTTGTGGAGGGAGGATGCATATAGGCAAGCTCCAGCACTGATAAGCACAGTCTGTGGTGCCAACACCAGCCTCTGCAGCTGTTCTTCCAGGGGGTGCCCTCCCCTCTGCCTATTTCCCCATTTCCCCAGGTGCCAGCTGGTGCTTCTGTTATGGCTCAGCCTTGGCACTTGCTTATACTGTGGCATAGGCACGTGGTTTGCTTGCAGCCAGCAGCCCCATCCCTCCAGCTCACCAGGACCAAGGACCCAATTCCAGATTGCAGTCATCACTAAAATCACCATTAATTTGCTACATAAAATGCGTGCCACTGCTCACATCACCCCTCTGAATTGAGTCAGAGCTCTAAAGACAGAGGTCTCCCAGTACAAATTATAGGTGACTTCTCTCTCCTGGGAGAAGTTCAGAATGCCACCCACAGCCAACACTGCCTGCCTGGCACATTGCAGCCAGCTGTAGCTGGCCTGGACTCTGCCATGAGTGCTCTTCAAGCCCATGGCTCCATGCAGCCACAAGGCACAGCCAGCTCTGGGGCACAATGGTGGCAGCCTGCCCTTCTCACAGCCCGCAGCTGCCCCATGCTGGGCATCCGGGTGGAAGCTTCCCAGCCAGTTCCCAGCTGTGATGGCCAGGCCAGCAGCACACCGCTGCCCCGCAGCGTGCGGGAGTGGTGCGGCGCCAGTTTGCAGCGATTAACCTGCCGCACGCTGAGCCTGCATCCGCCCGGCTCCCTGATCAAACGACTGGCGGCTGCCTCTCTCCCTGCACCTGCTAAAAGCAATCACATTGCTGAAGTGCAGCAGGAGATGTTGAGCAGCACTGAAGTGAGGGGATAATGTGCCAGCCCTCAGCGGGCAGCACCGCTCTGGCCTCAGCCTCTCACTAGTTCTGAGGGAGCTCCGGTGCTCAACAGCTGCCGGAAATCCCAGAGGTGTGTGGGGTACGGCCGAGCTTGAGGCAGGCAGGCTCCATGCCACAACAGCCCTATGGGGGATGGCTGGGATGCCTTAGGGAAACCCAAGCATGCCACAGCAGTGCTCAACTGCAGCAGCCAGCCTGGCACTTGTGCCAGAGAGGTGTCAGCCTGAGCCTCCAGGCATCCACCCCCAGCCCTGCCAGTGACATTGATGTCCAAATCCAGATTGAAACAAGACAGCCTCTCTAAGACCCTTCTGTCAAAGTGATGCAAAGCTGCTCAGCCAAAGGGCTGAGCTTCAGCAGATGGTGTTCCCTCTCCCACTCTAGGGAAGCAGACCTCTCTACGCCCCACACTCCCACACAGCACACGACTCCTGCCTCTGCCCAAAGCCCATGCTGCCTGTCCTTCCCACTGGCAATTCTGCCTTTATCTCACTAAAACCCCTCCCTTCCTCACCCTCCCAGCAGTCACCACTCCACTGACTCTTCGGCATCTCTTATCACTCATCCTATCTTCATTCCTACATCCTTGGCCATCAACTTTGGCCCTTTGCCATGTGTTAACACCACATTGAGGCTTTACCACTGTGGTCACACCACATTTCAACTGGGCTTTAGCTCTGCCCCTGGTTGTCTTCCTGTGGTTGTGGGATGTGGATTTTGGGGCCAGCAAGGGGAAGCCTTTCACTTGCTTTCAGCTTTCATTATCCTCTGCCAGCCGGTGACGCCAGAAACCGTTCTGCAGCCGGGGCAGCCGCCACAGGATGCTGAGCCCTGCTCCCACTCAGCAAACACTACCCAGCCATCAGTCTCCAGGCCACTGCTAATTTTTAGGTCAGCAATTAACGCTGTCCATCAGAGAGAGCAATGACCAGCCATGAGTCATCCCATGCCAGGTGCCGCGCACACTATTTTTAGGACCTTGGAGGAGGGCTTGGTTACTAGCTCTGGCAGAGGTCTGGCAAACACCCTGGTGTGTGGGTACTGGGTGCTCTTGTGTGCTCTAGTATTTTGGATGGCCAGAGTGAGCTGTTCCCTCTGGTCTGAGTGCCACAAGGACCCCAACAACCAACCAAACTGCTGGGAAGCACCTGGTAAGAGCAGGTCTGACAAGTATCCCATCGCAGCAAGTGATAGCAATACTGACAGCAGCACAGGCGTTGTGGCATCCTGCACCAGCAAAGAAAGCCCCCGAGACCCTACCAGCCGTCCTGCATCACACTCACCTGCCACAGTGATGGTGTAGAAGGCAGAGTCCCCACCAGCATCACAGACGAACTCCCCTGTGTCCTGTGGCTGGGCGCAGGGCAGCACCAGCTTGCACCATGGCCCCTCCTGCTCAAGCACCAGGCTCTTGCCCACCTCCACCTCCTCTCCATCCTTGTACCAGCGCACTGAGGCTGCTGGGCGGGATAGCTGGCACCACAACTCCACACGCTGCCTGGCCATGTATGTGTGGGGGCCTTCCTCATTGGAGCTGATGATCCTCACCGGTACCTCTGCCAGGGATAGTGTGGGCCTCAGCATGACTGGCTGCAGCTTTCAGCCACACGATGAGGGCAAGAAGCAGGGCAGGAGCACTATCAAGAGGTAGGGGCCAGGCTCCCACACAGTCCCCAGCTCACCAGTCACGGTCACCTCAAAGGCCACGGCATCATCCCCAGCATCACAGGTGTAGATACCAGTGTCTGAGGGACACGCTGAGCGGAGGAGCAGCCTCCGCACGCAGCCTTCCGCCTGCACTGCGATAACGTCATCCAGGGGCAAGGCCTTGCCATCCTTCAGCCAGCAGACAGGGGCAGCCGGCGTGGACACCTGGCATTCCAGCAGCACAGGCATCCCTGCTGGCACTTTCCGGAGCCGTTCGGCCTCAGACACCGGGGCAATGCGGACCTGTGGGCCTGAGAGACATTGAGGAGCAGTGAGAAGCATCCTCCAGCATGACAGCCCCTGCTGCTGGAGTCCTGGTAGGACCCCAGGGTGAGTGCCCTGATCACCTTGCACATGCAGGATAGCTGAGTCCCGCACACCACCAGACATGAAGGTGACCTGGGCCCCACTGTCAGCCAGTCGTGCTCCCCGGATCAGCAGCGAGTGCTCCATCCCACAGCGCTGTACACTGCACCGGCTGTCTGCATCCTCCTCCTCAGCCAGCCTGGCACCATTGAGGAACCAGGATCCGTGCACCGCGGCTGACAGCTCCAGGGAGAACTGTGCATCCTTGCCATCCCTCACCCACGTGTCCTGCAGACCCCTCTCCAGACGAGCTGCTGGAGCTGGAGCACAGTCGCACTGAGCCCCAGTGGCACTGACTACCAGCACACTGTGGCACGACATCCCAGCTTTTGCCTGTCTCCTCACCGAGATGCACAGATCCAGGAAACTCCACAGGGCTGCTCCTGCCGTGCTTGTTGGCGGCAGAGATGCGGAAGCAGTAGTCGGCCTCGCGAGGCACGCTGTCGCCCAGCACCCGCACGCAGCTGGGCAGGTCGGTGGCAAGGCACTGCACCCACTCCCCTCCCACCACCTCCCGACGTTCCAGCAGGTAGTGGCTGGCAGGGCGGAGGTGGGAGTCAGGTGCGGGACACCAAGTCAGCAGAGCCGTGTTGCTCTCCGCCACGCTCATCTCAGCTGCCACCGGTGCACTCGGAGGGTCGTGCTTCACACCTGCAAGTCACAGCCCAGGTTGCCTACTTGGGGAGGCTCTAGGTGGGGTGGCAGAAGGGCCTGTTTCTTTGGGGATTCACTCTCTGATGGAAAGGATGGTTTTGCTCCTATGTAGCATGCTGCTGGCTACAGGGATTTGTGAGTGCCTGTGAGGCTGGGACCTGATGCCCTGCTCAAAGCCCCCTTCCAAGAAAACACATTGCAGCATCACACTCCCAGCATACTGGGTGCTATTCCATCTCCCCTTCTCTATCACCCCCCATGAACAGGCAGGAGAGAGAACACAGGACCCCTTCCAGCCTGGAGCTTACACTTGACTCGGAGCTGGGAGGATGTCTGCGAATCCCCGACAGTGAAGGAGATGATGCCCGCGTCCTGGCGGGTGACATGCACCAGCACCAGGAGGTGTGTCCTGCTGAAGCTCTTCAGCACGGTACGGGGTGACTCCCGCAGCTGTAGCCCGTCCCGGCTCCAGCAGCTCCCCTCTACCACATCCCGTGTCTCCACACAGAAAACTGCATTCTCCCCCTCCATCACATCCAGCTTCCGTGGCAGCCGCTTCACAATCACCCCTATGGGAAGAGATACATGAAGGCCAGGGAGGGGTGCTGGGGAACAAGGTGGGCTCTTTAAGGTGGGAGAGGAGGAGGAGGTTGAGGAGGGGCAGCAGCAGGCCACAGCCAAGTGGAGGGAAGGCAAACGCAGGGAGCAGTGGGGACCCTGGTGAGGAGGGGAATAGGAAGGCAAAGCTGTGCTACCAGAGACCTGACCCCACCTCGGACAGAGACCTCGGCGATGCTGCGCCCTTTGTCCTTCATTTGGCAGAGGTAGATGCCATCGTCATCGATGCGGGCATCACGGATGGTCAGGCGCCGCAGCACCCCTTGCTCCTCCATCACATACTTGTGACTGGGCTGCAGCTCCCTGTCCTCCAGGTACCAGGAGGTGGGGATGGTCTCCAATGGCACCTGGCACTCCAACACTGCATCCTCCCGCTCTGCTACCTCCACGTCTGCCAGCTGCACCTGGAACCGCAGCCGGTGCTCTGCCACAAGAAGAGAGAGGAGCTTAGGGCCTGTGGGCTACAGCCATTACTGTCAGCCCTTCACTCAAGGTGCTCCCAGCTCACAAAGAGCACCAAACACTTGGGCCTCCTTTGTCCTTTCCATTGACTTGCGTGAGACAGACGCTGCCTTGACAAGTACATCCCCCAGAGCAGGGGGAACCAGGGCACAGCCTGGGGAGACACAGGGATGCCCCCAGTATCTCAGCAGGGAGTTTTGAGGGATGCAGGAGCATGGGAGCCAGCATGCTGCAGCAGGCATCTCAGTGGAGGGGAGCAGTGGGGTGGTAGGCAGGGGCTGCACCAGTTACTGGGTAACCCCAGCCATGGGCTGTCCCCAGCTGGCTGGATGGCTCAGGGGGAATTGGGCTGCCGCCAGTGCAGAGTGTTGGAGCCGTGCCCTGCAGGGCTGCCTGCCAAAATCACTCAGCACTTCCAGGGGAATTTGTCACCAAGGCACTGTCCCCCTTCCCTGTTTGTGGCTGGACACCCACAGCCGTCCCGAGAAGCCACCCCTCTGTTTGCAAAGAGAGAGAGACATGGAGCAGCACACAGCTCCTGGAGGAGCCCAGCATCCCCTGATTCCAGCCCACAGCTCTGTCCTGAGGAGCCTGGTGTGACCCTGGCTGCCCAGGGCAGGAAGGAGCCCAGAGATGCTGGGCTCCCACATGGACACACCCCTGTCAGACAGAATTCCCTGAGCCCCCCAGAGCCTGGCCACCTCTGACACTCCTGGGACATGTTCCTACCTTTCACCTGGAGCTGCACTGCGCTGAGGGTCTGGCCAGCAGTGTTGGAAGCGGTGCACATGTACAGCCCCTGGTCCTGGGGTTTGCAGTACAGCACCTTGAGGATGAAGTAGCCCTCCCGATCCTCGTAGATGAGATGCCTGCGGCCAGGGGCGAGGGGCTCACCATCTTTCTGCCAGATAATCTCTGGCTTGGGCTTGCCAGTAACATAACAGCGAAACTTGGCATGCTTCCCCGCGCTCACGGCAAACGCCTTGGCCCCGGGGACCCTGGCTGGCACCGCGCCGTTGGGCACCCAGGTCTCTGGTCCCATGCGCCGTCCCGCTGCGTGCCGCCGCCACCGCTGCCGCTCCGCCAGTACCGCGGGACCGTCGGCAGGGGAGCCATTGGGGAGCCTGTCCAGCAGTGCCTGCGGTTCCACCAGGAGCACGGCAGCAGCCAGGGCCTCCTGGGAGCCGCTGCGTGCCCGGCAGACATACACTCCCCCATCCTGGGGCCGGGTGCTGAACAACTTCAGGAAGTGCCAGTCCTCTGGTTTCTGCCCCACTGCAAAGTGGCTGCTCTCAAAGAGGTCGGAGAGCTTGTGCCCGTCTTTCTCCCATTCCAGCACCGGGCAGGGCTGCCCAGACACCCTGCAGGTAAATATCACATCCTCCCCCCGGCACACCCGCATGGACGAGGGGGCAATGAGGAAGGCAGGTGCTACACTGCCTGAGCATCCTTCCTCCTCTTGGGGCTCCACTGGCTCTACCCTGAGTGCAGTGGCAGCATAAGTCTCACCAACACTATTCTTGGCCCTGCAGACGTAGAGTCCACTGTCCTTGGGGGTGGCACAGGACACCAGCAGGCTGTACAGGTCCCCTTTGGACTCCATATGGAAACGGCCTGAGGGCTCAATGGTGTTCTTGTCCTTTTCCCAGAGGATGCTTGGCTGGGGATCACCCATGATCTGGCAGCTCAGGACCACATTGGTGCCACTTTGGACCGTGAAGGCACGTGGGTAGGCCAGGAACCTGGGGGCTCCCCTGAACCCCTCCATTACCAGCTCCCCAGGATCACGGCAGGCAGCTGGCTGGAGCAGCAGTAGGGATCATCAGCCTGGGGAGGTGTACAGACAGACTAGAGTGGGGGCTTGGGCTTCATCAAAGGGATGGACCAGTGTGGAGCCCCCAGCCAGGAGGGAACCACACCCAGAGCAAAATCCCCGGCATGGATCCCCTGCTTCTGAAGCATCACCCTCATTCGGAGCAGTACAGCCCCACTGGATTTTCCCCGTGTCACCAAATCATCCATTTCCCAGCCCAAGGCAATAGGAGGGGTGACAAAATGTGGCTCTTTGCACCCCGGGGGGCAGAGATACTTGCAGAGGGGACTCCAGTTCCAGAGGTAGAGGACCCTTGCCTAGACAGGGAGCACGGGCAGCTGCTTGCTGGATGCTGGAGCTGGGGGAAGCGGAGGCAAAAGGGCCCCCGCCCGCCCCTTCCCCACCCGCCGGGCATTCACATTCCTGCAGTATCGGGTGGTGGCAGAGCCGCATTCCTGCAGCATCTGGGCCGGCTCAGCGGGCAGGTGCTGACACGGGGCTGTCACGGGCGCGAGGCCCAGGCTGGACCCGGTCTGGGATTTCCCCCCAGACCTGGGTGGGCAGGGGACCCCCTCTCCCTTGCAGAGAGCAGTCCCACAGGCAGGATCCAGCCCTTGTGCACTCAAAACCATAGCTGGAAATCAGCAACCCCGGGGGCAAAACGAAAGCCGGGGAGGTGGGTCTTGCTTTTGGAGGGCACTGCCTCCCTCCCCGGCTTTGTGGATAACCGTGCCCACCATCAGGGGCAGGAGCGGGACAGGGTGCTCCGTGCCTCCCCCCGGTGCGTGCTCCCCAGCCTCTGCCGG
Source organism: Cettia cetti (assembly GCA_013401135.1). Lineage (NCBI taxonomy): Eukaryota > Metazoa > Chordata > Aves > Passeriformes > Sylviidae > Cettia > Cettia cetti. Next base: position 20,746 of record VZUI01079366.1, read on the forward strand.
CGCCGTGGCTGGGACCGGGGCAGGGTCTCTAACTTGCTCAGGCAGGGGGAGGGGAAACAAAAATACTTCTTGAATGAGCTGGAGGCTAGGAGAGGGCTGGTCCCCGAGGAGCGACAGGGACTGCGGCCAGCTTCTCCTCCCAGAGTCCTACCCCCGGAACAGTGCACCCATTCAGAGCCATCTCCCCATCCACACACGCCCCTGAGCCGTGGGCCACCCCACAGCAGCTCCTTTGGACATAAACGGACGGCCCTGATGGGTCGGCCTCACCATTGCACCCCTCAAACACTCCCTTCCCCGATCACCCTGCCCCGGGCAGCCCCCCAGCCCAGTCCCCTGCCCCACTCTTGTACCTCGCTGTACCACCTCTCCCCTGTGTCTCTCAGTGCCGGCACCCAGCTCCTGCTGCTTCCCCCAGCTCCCCTTCTGGGTGTCAGTGCGCAGGGACCAAATGTTACAAATGCCTGCAGCTGCTGTCCCCAAAAATACCCTCTGATGACACGTGGGGTTGATAAGAGTGAGCCTGCTCCATTCAGCGCCCCGCCAAGGCTGGGCTGGCCTACCTATGTATAGCAGCCCGGCAGGAGCCACCCCAGAGAGCTGGGGTGCTGCAGGCCTGGCTGTGCCTCTGTGCTGGCTCAGCCGGCAGCGAGGGACAACGTGCCCTGTGGAGAGCATGGCGTGGGGTGCACGGTGCAGGCTGCGTGGTGTGCGGTACACTGAGCTGGACACCAGACTGCAGGACGTGTCACACAGGATGTGCTGCACTGGATGCTCCATGAGATGCCAGGCTGTTTTGGATGGGATGTGCAGGACACTGAGCTGCTGGAGGCACAGAGAGGTTGCACACACTGCCCACCATCCACAGGGCAGGCAGAGATAATGCGTAGGGAACACCTGGCACTGTCCTCTCAGGCAGCGGTGAGAGGAAGGGCACTGGGTCTCCTTACAGCCTATGCCTCTCCTGCAACTCCCACCCTGTGAGCCAGCCCATGGCTAGACAGCTTGAACAGCACTATAGCATCCTTCTCCTGGACCTGCTGCAGGGTCTCCAGCTGTCCTGGCCTATCAGTTCTTCTCCCCCTGAAGTTGGGCAAGCCTTCCCCAGCCTCAGGTAGAGCAGGGACCTTTTGCCATCCCTCCTGTTTCATGTCCCAAGGACCTTGCCAATCACCAGATTGTCATGGAGATGCCACAACCACCCTGCCCCTCAGCTTTCCCTTTCCAAGGACCCATTCCCACATTTTGTCTGCCCCGGGGCTGCCACCTGCAAAGTGACTCCCCGGTGCCAGAGCCTCACAGGGCTCTGATCCCCACTAGGTCCTTGTCCAGATTTCCCTGCTGTGCACTACTGCTGACACTTCCCACTATCTCTCCAGAAGCCCTAGACCTTCAACTCCTCCGCCATGGGGGCACCCAGCATCTGCAGCTGCAAAGCTCACCAAAGGTACCCCCTCTGTCCCTGCCAGCTTAGGTTCCTAGCACCACCCTGCCCACAGCCTGGCCTCCCAGCCCCATGTACCCACTGCTCCCAGCAGCATCCCCCACACACACACCCCCTTGTCCAGGCACCAGCCCCCCCCCCAGACCACGCTGTCCTTGCAGTCCTCGCATTCCAGACGTCTCAGCGCTTTCACAGCTCAGAGATAATATTCACGGCGAGCAGACGTTTGCGTCAGTGTCAGATAGATCTCAATGCCACCCTGCCCCGGGGGGAGCGCAGTGGGCAGACGGGCTGGGCAGGCAGGCAGAAGCCCGCGGCAGAGCCCCCCGAGACACCTCCCTGCCGTGTGCCCCACGGTCATGCTGCTGCTCCTGCACCTGCTGCCTGCCATGCTGCCCTCCGCCGCCCTGGCCAGCTGCACTGGGGCGGGTGCCGACCGGCAGCTCATCCTGGCCAAGGTGCGGGCTCGGGTGCTGGAACATCTGAGTCCCCCCCTTCTCCAGGAGGAGCCACAGATGGAAGCAAGGAGGGTACACCGGAGAGACGTCCTTGAAGACACTGAAGTGGAGCCAGAGGAGCTGGAGGACACCTCCCAGGTGATCTTATTCCCTGCCACAGGTGAGAACATCTTACTGAAATGGAGAGGGCAGACGGGTGAAGCCGGGTGGGGGTTTGGAGCAATGCTGGAGGATGGAGAGGCTGATGTGGTGGTCTGTGGGAGAAGGGGAAGAAGGTATGTCAAGCTGGGACATGGGCATGAGTGAGCTTTGGTGGAGAACCAGGAAACAGAAAGGTACGGCATCTCAGGACAGACAGCAGAAGGACAGGCAGCACAAGAGGGTGCTGGGAGGCTGGGAAACAGCAGGTCAGGCAGGATGCAGAGACATGGGGAGGGCTGAAGAGCAGGGTGGAATAGGGTGGGATGCTAGGGAATGGGGCAGGATACTGGAAAGTGGGTTGGGATATTAAGGGACAGGGCAGGATGCTGAAGGATGGGGAAGAATGACCAGCTATAGAGCACAACAGCAGGAGATGGGGCAGAATGCTGGGGGATGGGATAGGATGTGCATGCTGAGGGAAAGGGGGCAGGATGACCAACAATGGGACAGGACTGGGAGACAGGCCAGGATACTGGGGAGATGGTCAGGATGCAGAGGATGGGAAAAGGAGACAGGATGACCAGCTATGGGGCTGAATGCTGGGGCACAGGGCTTGATATGGACTCTGGGGGAAAGGGGCAAGATAATCAGCTATGGGGCAGGATCCTGGGGGACAGGGGTGACAGTAAGGGACCAGCCCAGGGCATAGCAGGAATCAGTTGTAGGGCACAGCACAGAAGCTGCTGGTAGCACTAGACATCAGCTCCCCTGCACCCTGCCACAGTCTATGCCAGCAGCCAGATGCCCTGCCAGCACTCCAGGGACCTCTGCGACATCCCACTTTCCATCTGGCATTGGGGTTTCTGCCCAGGTTTAGGCATACACCCTGAACATCTTTTCCCCCCCCAACAGATGTGCCCTGCGAGCCTACACAGCCAGACAAGCTGCTGGAGGAAGAAGGGATTTTCACCTACCTCTTCCAGCCCTCGGCACACACCCTGAGTCGTGTGGTGACTTCTGCCCAGCTCTGGTTTTACACTGGCCCCTCGGCTGCCCCCAACCACTCAACCCCTGATGTGCTGACCCTGTCACCTCAGGGCCGGGTGCCAGTGACGGCCATGGCGGAGCAGACACCCGAGCACTGGACAGTGTTTCACTTGGCCCCGGTGCTGCTGCCCCAGCTCTCACAGCCGCTCTTCGTGCTCCTGGTGCGCTGCCCTGGCTGCCCCTGCCTGGCTGACGGGGACAAGATGCCCTTCCTGGTGGCCACCACCCGGGCCAAGGGCAGTGAGAGGGCCCGTCGCTCTGCCATGCCCTGGTCCCCAGCCGCCCTGAGCCTGCTGCAGCGTCCATCTGAAGAGCTAGCTGCCCACACCAACTGTCGCCGGGCTTCCCTCAACATCTCCTTCGAGGAGCTGGGCTGGGACAAGTGGATCGTGCATCCCAGCAGCTTTGTTTTCCACTACTGCCACGGGAGCTGCGCTGCAGGCCACGGGCTGAGCCACCGGCTGGGCGTGCAGCTCTGCTGCGCTGCCCTGCCCGGCACCATGCGCTCCCTGCGCGTCCGCACCACCTCCGATGGCGGGTACTCCTTCAAGTACGAGACCGTGCCCAACATTCTGGCCCAGGACTGCACCTGTGTCTAGGGCGCCCTGCAGCCCAGCCCCGGACCATGATCCCGCCCAGGAGGAGTTGCTTTCCCAGTGGAACCCTGGCCACTGGGATGGGGCAGTTTGGCTGTACCACCCTTCCCTGCATAAGCCAGATTTTTGGGCTGGCCCAGTACCATCACACTGCCAGACTTCCCCTAGGGTCAGTCTCAGCTCATAGCAAATCAGAGCATGGTGGGGCAGGCATAGGCACAGCCTATGGCAAAAGCATCACTGCCCTGCCAAAGCCTGCAAAGGCTGCTGTCTGCAACCAGATTAGCCTTCAACTCTCTCCACCTGCTTCCCTCCTGCAATTCTGCGCCCCACAAAGATTGGTGTCTTGCTCCTGCTGCAGAGTTCGACAGCTTCCCCTGTGCTCCAGGCAGGGCCAGGCTGCTGCAACAGAACCAGGATGTGCCTGGGTGAACACATGCCGGGTGGCAGGTCTGGCAGCAGACGTGGCATTACAAGTGAGCCCTCTCCCAGCAGCACAGCTTGTTGGAAAGTTTAATGGGATGAGTGAAATAAACCTGTTCCCTGTACTAAAGCAGACTGGAAATGCCAGCTTCCATCAGAGGCAGCCACGGAGGTGGCATGCGCTTGTGCAATGGGATATGACCTCCCCAGGGGCTTCTAGATGGAGAAATGAGGGGATGGGCAAATACCGTTAGAGGCATCCAGCTCTGATTTGGGCTACCAGAGAGGGGACTGGAGTATGCTGGCCAAAATGGGTGTGGTGTGACTGGGTTTGATCCTGCCCCAGGCGGGGGAGTGCAGAGCAGAGCACAATCCCTTCTGCTAGGGACAACAGGTTGTGCAGGAACGGTGGCAGCAGAGGGCTGGGGAGACATGGGGATGGTGGGAGGATGGGGAGGCAGAGGAAAGCCCCTCACCTGGCCCCTTGACAGTGACAGGGCCAAACAGGAATGTGGCCAGTGCAATCCCTCTCCAGCAGGATGATGAAGGCTGCCCTGGCCACAGCCGCCTCCGCACAGCAGGAACAACTGAGTCACCCTGGGCAGCAGGGAGGTCCCAAAGCATGCACGGCAGCGCCAGCCCAGACGCACAGGATTCCCTTCCCACCCCTTCCTCCCAAATGAGCGGAAGCAGCAGCTCAGTACAAAATGTCTTCAGCCTTTACTAATATAGATATTAAAAAAAAACAACAAAAACAGAGTGACAATCATTTCTGAGTAAAAAACAATGCTACAAAAGTCCCCATGTGACCCAGGCTGAGATGATGAGGAATGCTCCACTGGCTCCTGGCCGAGCCCAGCTCGGGGCACCACGTCCCCACACTGTGAGGTCAGGGTCTGGCTCCGTGCAGGGGGTCCCAGCCCTGCAGCCAGAGTGGGAGGAGACAAGTTTTGGTCCAAGAGTGCCTGCCAGGACAGGGTGGAGGCAGTGGGAAGGACAGCCCCTGACCTCTGCACAGACATTTCCAAGCAGGCCAGCCCTGCAACTCATAGCCTCATGCCAGGATGCTGTGCAGCATGGCCACAAAGTCACTTTCTGGCAGCACAGTGCCACCAGGACCCCTCCCATCCCCTCCAAGAGTAATGCCCGCCCAGCATTCTGTCCCACAGCTTGGCCCGGCCAGCCAGACCCCCAGCCTGCTCCCCTATGTCCCTCACACCTCAGGGGCAGTACCAAAATCACCAGCACATGCACAGCACCAGCTGGTGCTGCCGTGGGTGGCAGAGGACATAGGGGGTACAGGGAGGTGTGAGGACAACATGCTGAGGAAAACGGGTGTGAGAAGAGGAAAAGTGGATGAAACAGGAGATGGGGGGGCACAGGCCCAGAGTGGAGATTGGGATGGAGTATAAAAATGCCAGGGTGCACATGTTGATGAGTTTATAAAAACGTACAAAAATAAGATATTCCCTTTTTGAAAATTAAGTAGGAATGAACCCCACGGCCCCCGACCCCTCTGCTGCCCACCGGGACAGGGCTACCGAGCCTGCCCCGCTGGGCAGGCGTGTGGCATCCTTCGCCCTGTGCTCCTGGCAGGACGCCTATCCCACGGTGGCGGTGGCAGCCACTCCAAGCAGACACCGCTGTTGTCCCCGGTGGCACTCACAGCCCTGTGGGGAGCAAAGTGCAGGTTAGCACCCACCCCAGGGGTAAGGGCAGCCCCCCATGCCTCCACCCCAGTGGGCTGGATCCGTCCCCCTTCCCGCTCACCCGTGCTCCTGTCGCAGGCAGCGGTCCCCTTCTCATGGGCGAGGTTGAGGCGGTTCTGCTCAGCGGCGATGCCGTTGGCCTCGGGGCTGCTGCTGCGGGCAGGGCTGGGGGGCCGCGGCGGGGGCTGCAGGTGGAAGGCCACCTCCAGGTGCTCCTGGGCCAGACGCAGGTGCTCACGCAGCCGGTCCAGCTCGTGCGCCGGGGGGGCTCCGGCCAGGGCAAAGCGCCCCTGAGCCAGGTTCTCCCGGTAGTCCAGCTTGCCGTTGGTCAGTGGGGCTTGCGGCAGCTCCTTCTTCAGCGAGTGATAGGTGGGGGGGGCGCTGGGGGCTTTCTTGGGGTATTGTGGCGCAGGGCTGTCACCAGTTGGGAGTGGGGGGCCATCAGCCTGGCTCAGGGCATCACGGATGCGCCCCACGCCAAGGTGCAAGAGCTCGCAGAGGTTGAGGAAGAGGCAGAGCCCGCTGACGGCATACATGATGAGGAGGAAGATGGTCTTCTCAGTGGGGCGGGAGACAAAGCAGTCGACAGTGTGCGGGCAGGGGCTGCGGCTGCAGACGTAGGAGGGGCTCACCTCAAAGCGGTACAGCAGGTACTGCCCGAAGAGGAAAACCATCTCCAGCACCGAGCGGCACAGCAAGTGCAGGACATAGGCACGCATCAGCCCATCCTGCTTGATACGGCGCCGGCCATCATGCTTCTCTCCGCCCTCTGGGCTCTTCTCCTTCTCCACCTCGATCTCCTCAAAGATCATGGGGTCTTCTTCGTTGTCATCTTCTGCCTCCTCGTAGTCTCGCCCGGCCCCCCGGCGCACCACCGGCATGCGTGCCCGCCGGGCTGGCGGTGCGCGGCGCCGTGAGGACTCGGGCATGCGGGCGATGCGGTGCATGGCAAAGCCCAGGTAGAGCACCGACGGCGTCGCCACCATGATGATCTGGAAGATCCAGAAGCGGACGTGGGACAGGGGCGCAAAGGCGTCGTAGCAGACGTTCTCGCAGCCCGGTTGCTGCGTGTTGCAGACGAACTTGCTCTGCTCGTCGTAGTAGATGGACTCTCCCCCCACGGCGGTCAGCACAATGCGGAAGACAATGAGGACAGTCAGCCAGATCTTGCCCACGAAGGTCGAGTGGTTGTTGATCTCCTCCAGGAGCCGCGTCAGGAAACTCCAGCTCATCCTGACAGGGGAGTTGAGTCAAATCCTTCAAGAAAGGGACAGGCAAAGAGGCACTGAGCAAATCCGCATGCACTTCCCCAGGACCCTGAAGTCCACCAGCTGCTAGCCCAGCTCTGTCCCGCTCTCTCTTCCAGCACCAGTGTTCCTTACACACAGATCCATAAACACAGCCCGGCTCAGGAAGCTACCACCCCAAAACCTTTTCCCCTGCTCAGCACCACCTCCCTGTGCTCTTGTCTGCATCCTGCTCCCACCCTGCTGCCAGCCAGGCGAGTGGAGGCGATGGGGGAAGGCTGGGCCATCCTGGTTGCCTGCAGGGACACATCTAGGGAAAGAGTGAGTACAGTCACAACCAGAGCAAACATGCCAGCGCAGGGCAGCACCAGCCGGGGACTGCAAGGGAACCGGCAGGAGCAGAACCACTTCCTTCTCCCCTGGTCCCACAGCACCCATTTATCACCTGGCACTGGACAGGTCCCTAACCAGTGCTGCACCCTGCAAAGGCACTCACACCCTCTCACAGGGGTCTAAAAGCCACTGGAGAAAGACAACATATGGCAGCTCCACTGGCCCACTGCAGCTGCCAGCTGTGAGCCCTGAGTGAGGGGAGCAGGTCCCCAGAGCAGCATCCCCCATGTGCTCTCCACTCCACAGAGCTCTCCTCCAAGGGCCAGTGGAGATGCAGTATCACTCTCCCACCAAACCTCAGTGCTGTGCACTCTCTCCTGCAGGACCCCAGGAGTCTGGGGTCTAAAGTCCGCAGCAGCCAGTGCTCACAGCACCTGCAGCTCCATAGCAAGGGCTGGCGGGGGGGATGAAACAGGGGACAGGACAGTGACAGCAAGGGGCTGTGTGGGGCAGCCAAGGAATTGCACAAAGCCCTGGCAAAACAGCTGACACCAGAGAGTGGGGAGGAAATTACAAGGACCATGTCACATCTTCTGGCCAAAGAAGACACAAGACACCCACACCACCCCCTGCCACCCCTGGTTTCAGCAGCTTGTGTATGAGATGATGCAAGCCAGGGCAGCAGGTGGCAGGGGGATGCAAGCCAGGGCAGGCAGAGGGTATACGTCCGCACAGAACCCACAGCGGCCCCTGCTAGCCCCATCCCATCACCTCTGGCCAGGGCATGTCCCTGCAGATGATTGATGCTGTACTGATTCCACTATTGTCCAGAATAAGAGGATCTTTCACACTAAGCTCAGAGAGCCTCCTGACCTGCCTCACCCAAGCAGACGAGTCCCTCCAGCACAAGAATCCATGCTGGGGACATGCTCTTGCTGCAGGAGGTGGCATGGGCTGACATCAGGGACCCAAATTCAGCCCAGCTCCTGTGGTCATAAGCCCTGCAAGGTTTCACTGCTGCCCTGTCTCCCAGGTGTGAGCCCCTCTCCCCCACCACCTCGCTGGAAGGTGGATGCTTTGTGTCTGCCTTTACCCTAGTCTCTAGCAGCACATCACCCTGGCACCATGGTGAGAACAAGGTGAAAGGACCAGGTAGGAGGACAGTTCCAGGAACTAAAACCCAAGCTATGTCAAACCACGACAGGTACCAAGCCCAAGGAAAGCAAAAACAGAGGGTGGCATTGCCGTGGTGGCCATGGAAATGGCTGGCAACATGGGATGGCAGCAGCAGTGGGCATGGGCAGGGCAGCATAGAGCTACCTGCAGCCTGGCCCCTATCCGGGGCAGGTGGCCAGAGGCCGGTTTCCAAAGCAGCACAGCCATCCAGGGCCTCCTGACCACGCTGGGAGTCAGGACTAGCACCATATACCTTGCCTGGGCCCTACACCTACCCCTCAGTGCTTTCGACCCCAGTGTCCCCGATGGTGCTCCCAGTCCCCTCTGCCTTGTCTGAGACCCCCAGTTTCCCCTGCCCAGGGGCACAGCAGCAGGCATTCTACCCTGGGGCTCACTGGCCCTGCCCATCTGAGGACCGGCTGTCCCGGTGGCCCCTGCCACCCTGGGGACCCACCCCTCAGCCCTAGCCTTCTCAAGGTCCCCGGTCCCACCGACTCCAGCGCCCCGAGGGCCTCCAGCCCAGCTATCCCCGCCTGTCCGAGACCCCCAGCGCCCCGATCCCACCCGCCCGCGGCCCCAGTCCACGCCTGGGGCTCCCGCCGCCCGGGGTACCGTCCTCTGCCCACCTGCCTCCCCCTGCCCCACCGCCCCGCTTCCTCCCGCAGCACCCCGGCCCCACTCACGGCACACCGGGACGAGCGGCTCCCGCCGGCAGGGCGGACAAAGCGGTGGGGCGGCGCGCCGCCGCCTCCCGCCGAACAAAGGGGCCCGGGGCCGCCCCGCCCCGCTCCCGCCCGCCGGTGCGTACCGACCGCCCCGCTCCGCATCTCCGCCCCGCGTGTCCCGCTCCGCATCTCCGCCGCGCGTGTCCCGCTCCGCATCTCCGCCGCGCGTGTCCCGCTCCGCATCTCCGCCCCGCGTGTCCCGCTCCGCCGGCCCAGCTCCGCATGGGCAGCGGCCGCGCCACGCGGCGCCGAGCTGCGGCCCCGGCCCGCCCCGCTCCGGCATGTCCTGCGCCCGTCGGGCGGTGCCGCCCTCGGTGCTCCTCTCCCGAGGCTTGGGAGGCCGCGGGCGGCTACGGGCCGGCCAAAACTCTCCCAGAAGCGGCTCCCGCCCCAGCAGCTCCATCCAGCCCCCGCTGACCGGCCCTGTCTCTCCGCCCCGCGCCCCCGCGGCCGCTGGCTCCTGGGAGGCCGCTCCCGCGGAGCGAAGCGGACGCTCCCGGCCCGCTGGAGGGGAACGCTCCGAACCGGGGGTGCGGCTCAGCCTGCGGGGTGTTCAGGGATGAGTCCGGCCGCAGGGTTAGAGGAGGGAGCCCCCGCTCCGGCCTGAGAGTCTTATGCACAATAAGCTGTTCCTTACAGCGTTGTTCCCCGCTAGTGGAAAGCGAGGATGGAAGAAAGAAGAGGTCTGGTGGCACAGAGCAGTGGTGGGAACGCAAAAAGAGACGTGCCTGTGTGGTGGTAATGTGCCTCGAGCTTTTTGAAGCCCGTGCTGCTTCTCGTGTCCCAGACCAAGGTCCTACAGCAGGACCAGGCTGAGCATGCAGCACCTCGAGATGTGCCTTCAGAGTCACCTACTGCACTGCCAAGGCCAGCACAAGGGTAGTAGCAGCTTTGAGTCACCACCCTGGAGCCGTGCCCTGTCCTTTCACCCGAGGACCCTGGCCACTCACTTGCTGCACTGCTAAAATTGGCTCTGTGGGAATTTTGTTAGGGCTGAGTCTCCACACTGAGCCTAACCACACCCTTGACGTCCTGGACCCCGTTGTGTGGGGATGAGGAGGGATGCCAAGCAGTCTTGCACAACCCAAATAGTCATGCTGAAGTTGGTGTCTGGTAAGCTCATGAAGCACTGCTTCTCCTTACTGAAACATGTGCTCCTTCTGCAAAGGGTTTCAATGAACTGGCCCTCTGATGCAGCACTGGGGCTGGCTAGGGGGGGCTGAGGCCATGAGGCTGGGGGAAGGAGAGCTATGGGGACTGTGACCTTCACATCCAGTGTGGGGTTTTGGTCATTCTGCAGCAGCCCTGCTGCTTCCCTAAATCAGCAATGCCACCATGGTCTTGTACCAGCACCCGCAGAGCCTGGACACAGGCTTGGTACTCTTACATGGGAGGGCAACTGGAAGCTCCCCAGAGCAGCATTCTATACCCTGACAGAGATACAGGGGTGTGCACAACAGGCTGGGAAAAGGGGCCCTGCTTTGGGCTCTTGCTCACTCCTTTCTTCTCCCCAGTTCATGGATGGGTCATTCCCAGGTGACACATTAAGCTCTGTGGAGGGAGAGCTACAGCAAATGGAGGGGAATTTGACCAGGACATGAAGAAATAGTCTCCACTGAATCCCATTCTCATGCATGCAACTTTGGCATTAACATTTCTGTAAAGGAAAACTGCATTCCAAATCCAGCACAGACACTCTGGTTGTAATCTCCATGCCAGGCCATGAGAAACAGGAAGAGGTGGATGCAAGGAGACAGCAAGCCAAGCTTGGAATCTCAAGATTTTGAAAGAATGTAGGGAAGCTTTCAGCTCCAGAAAGGAAACCCAGAGATGCTGGGAGGTTGCACCTGCAGTGCAGCATGGAGAGGTGGGAACAGGGCAGTGGGCTGCCAGCTTGAGGACAGCATTCCAGCATGCTGGGGAGGTCAAGAAGCACATGTTCAACCTACTTTTGCCTGGCAGTTAAAGTGACTTGTGGCTTTCTCCACAGTAACCACTTGTTTTCAGGTGTTTCCAGCCTGGAAAGCTTGCCCCAGCTTGGCGTCAACCCCAGGCAGCTGAGCAGCTTGCCAGGGGTAAGGGCCCTGTATGACCCTTTGACTCTGGTGCATTAAGAACAAGCCCGTTTCACCAGCCTCACACTGAACTGGGGAGTGTGACCTCTGAGGCACTGCAAACTGAAGTCCTTGTGCCCAGAATGAAGGTGCTTGTTGGGCTGGGGTCAGGCACCATTGCTGCAGCATTTTTGCACAGCAGAGCTCAGCCCATGCCTGGGCTGCAGGGCAGGGATTGCCTTGGAAGGTCAGGCCTGGGTTGGTGTCACACACCCCATGGACAGGCGTAACTGTGCTTGTCAGCATCCGGCCATTGGCGTCAGAGCCCTCCAGCTTCCCCTGTGATGTTGCCCTGGGTGTTCCTGCACTCTACTCTTTTTTTAAGCTTGCAAAACTCAAATGCCTGCAGAGGCATCATCCTTTCATCTTGGGGCAGAGGGAAAACCCACATCGTCCGGGAAAGGAAAGCAGTGGACAAGGGGTGTTGCCCACCCTCATCCCTTCCCACATCAGCTGAGGCTGACAGAGCATAGTGGGCAGGAAGGATGTACAGCCCAGCAGTCTTGTGGGGTCTGGCTCAAAGATCAGCTTTGCAAAGGAAACGGGCACTGTCACCAACCGCAAAAACCAGGATCAGCCCCAAACCACTGAGTCTGTGGGGCAGAGCCCGGGAAGGGTAGCTGCCCTGTCTAGCAAGAGGAGATAGTGGCTGAGGGGGAGTGTAAGCAGAGGGATAAGAAGAACATCCACTTCTTGGACAAGTGCTGCAGTTCAGGAGAGACATGGCAAGAGCTTGTGCAAGCACTCCTTCCTCCCTGTTCAGGCAGAGTGCTGCAAGAGAGGCACCCTCTGAGATGCCAGTGCCAGACCCTGCCTTGGCTACCAGACACAGGGTGCAGAGAGGGTGCAGAGCCCAGTCTGATTCTTGATAGCAGCCTCAGTTGCTGCACTGATCAATACAGCAGGATGGCTGGGCCCTGCTATGACTGCTTCTGCTTCCAGGGACAGTGGCAGTTAAGGCAGATGGTGAGGCTGGGCGCCCTGGGCGTGTTTGCTGCGCCGTGACAGGGACAATGCCTGGCTGGCGCTTGGCAGTGAGGTGAGGAAGCCAGCTCCACCCTCTCCAAGCAGGGCTGAGCAGGCAGCACTGCAGGTAGGCAGCACACATCCCTGGCAGCAAACATGCTCTTCCCAGATTAAACAACTTGTCTGGCACTGGGACAGGGAGCAGATAACTCTTTTAGGGACTGTTTGTCCTGATACAGGACAGCTCCATAACTAGCTTAATACCCTTGTTCTGATAACAGGCAGAGGCACACTCCATCACAAGAGCACAAAGGACAATGGTAATGCCCTCCAACACAGGCTGAGCAAAGGCTGAGATGGCTTTGAAATAAAAGTTTCCTTCTCTTTTATCCCCCCACTTGATTATGCAGCACAGTGGGGGCAGTGGGGGTTACACAGCAGAGGCCCTGCTCACCTCTCTCATGCTACGCTGTCCTTCACAGTTCCTGGGTGCTGACTGCTGCCAGCACCATGCATGGCACGTGAGCCCAGCCAGCGCTGGCTGCTCTTTCCCTGCCTGCCAACCTGGAGGGCAGCCCACAAGGAAGGGTTCTATACAGGCCCTGAACACTGCTCTGTATGCTGGCTAAGGATCACTAGCACCTTGGAGGGATGAAGCTGGTCCATGACCCAGGAGGAACATGCGCCCTTTGCTGCTACATCTCATGTCCCCTGGAAATAAGGCCAGCTGGGATATTCTGCTAGAAGTAATGACCAGTCACTCCAGTCACCCAGTAACTAGGCCTTGCTAGTTTGACATAGTTCAAGGGGGCTGACAGTTAACCCACAAGCTATGTATGCTCAAGGGAGTACTGCTTTAGAAGACAGAGAAATGCAGCAGGAAGCACTGAAATAGCCAAACCCATGACTGAAGGGCTAATTTTTATTGTTAACAGCAGAGTAAGTCAGGGCTGGTATGTGCCCATGGAAAAGTGGTGGTAGCTTCAGGCTCATGGCAATGGCCTGCCTGAGCCCATGGCTGCTGCAGCCTGTCTCTAGAGCCCTATGGCCACCCCTCCTGGGGACCCTTTCAGCTACATACACCTTGAGAAGAGACTGCTACAGGCAAGCACAGGCACAGAAACAGAGGTTCAGACCAGCCTTGCCCTGTGCTAGCAGCTGAGTGCTGGAGCCAAGTGCACCCAGGAAAGGAGAAGAAGGGGCAAAGCCCAGATTGCTTAAGAGTAAGCTGGGGGACTGCATAATCTAAACTGAGACAGGCAGGAGATATCTGCAGCTGGTTCAATATATATTCCACCCTTCTGCAAACCCCAGCTGTCCTATACAGCCCCAGTTCCCACACAGCCATCAGTGGGATGCCTGCATTGCTGGATGGTGGGGCATGTCAGGGCAGCCCTTGCACACACCCAACTGATGCAAGGAAAGCAGTTAATGTAATCACTGCACCAGGTGCAAGAGTCCCTACAGCAAAGCATTTGTGATCATGGAGAAACCAAAAAGGGGTTAATCTGTAATAACCAGGAGAAAATGCTAAGCAAAACCAAAGCAAGTGTTTCATGAAGAGGCAGGAGACAGGTAGCAGTAGTGCATGTGAGCTTTCCCATCAGCGCAGCAGCCAAGGGAATGCAGAAAAGCAGGGAGCTGTTAACGGGACCAAGAGGCTGGTGCTGAGCTGGGAGCACAGACCACCACAGACATGGCAAAGAAGAGAGGCAAATGAATAGTCACCTCTGAAATAAAAAGTGGGAAGGGTTTGAGAAGAGCTGTGAACAGACACAAAAAAAAAAATCTCTGGTTCTGGAAGTCTACACTTTGTCAGGCCCCTCAAAACATGCCCAAATACTGGAGTAGCAAAGATGCAGCTTGGCTAGGATCAGAAAAGCAAGTTCCAGGGATGAGTTTTCTCAGGGAATCAGCTTGAGCAGAAGAGACATCAATGGGCTGGTCCAGTAACTCCAAATTTGACTCTTGCCCTTTGTGAAAAATGCAACTATAGAAGGTGAAGACAGAACTTACACAAGCTCCTTAAATTGCAAGATCAAGACATAAAACCCTACTGGTGTTTACTGGCTTAGCTCTCTCAGAGTCCTTCCCCCAGACAAAGCTGAGGACTGAGCAGCACTTAAGATCTGAGAAAGTGGGATGGATTGTGACATCTGCCTCCAGACAATACAGAACTTGGCAATCAAATCTATAGAAGGCTAGATAAAAATATTAGCCACTGTGGGCCTTCATCAACTCAACTGCCTCTGGAAGTGACAGAAAGAACCTCCAACAGTACAAGTGAGCCCAAGAAAGAGTGGCCTTCAGACCCAGGATGGAAAGTGAACTTCCCCCTCTCCTAAGGCTGTAAAGATGGCATAGATGGGTTTGAGCAGGAAGGGAAACTTTACTGCATCTTTTCAGGGAAGCAGTAGGATGCAGTGGGGCCAAGTCCCTGCTGTTTTCTCAATGATATAAACTGAAGCCACAGACACCAACTTTGGGAATGTGGAAAGTTTAAATGTTATGGAGACTAGTGTGAATAGCTCTCATATTCAATATCCAGAGAAAACAAGCATCCGGTCACTGAATGTCAAATGCACATCTTTATAAAAATCAAGATCATGTTGCCATAAAATACAGGTTTGTCACTAAGGACTGAACAGTCAAAAAACTTGCCCTGAAGCAGTGGACTGGACTGGACATTCATAGAACAACAGAGATGCTGTTCTGGGAAAAGCTACCCTCAGTAAAGGTCCCTACTTGCGGTATCAGATCCCACCTATCAGCACCTTAATGTAACAGGTCCATTTCTGCCCACCCCCACAGGGTGCTTCAAAACACCACACACAGTATCTGTCTTTGCTCTTCACTGGGCAGGGGCAGAGACTGTGACATAGAAAAGCCCTGGCCAGGCTGCAGCATTTTTTGAGCTGCATTTAACTCTGTGCAGAAGAAAAGCCTCGTATGGGGAAGAACCTAGAGGCAGGCACTCCCACCTCCACAGCCACACCAACAACAGCTCCTGAGACATGCAAGCCTCTGAGGGCCTGTGCAGCCAGTAAGCAGCGTGCTGGGGCTGGAAGGGCACAGGATGCCCACCTGAGGGCAACCATCAAAGAACACCACAACCTGTACCTGGTATCAGTCTAATCCTGTTTAAACCTTGTTCCTTTGTTGCTCCTTGGAAGCCAGGAAGATGGAGAAGATTAGCCTAGCAGCCCATTCACACCCACCCTGAACAGCAGGGGGAGAATGGCTTGAACCCGGTGAGATGTTAGGGAACCCTTGAGGCAGCAGCAAAGCTAGTATGGAAATCCTTAGAAAGACATTACAGCAGTGCAAAAGAATGAAACAAGGAAAACATGACAATTCAATAAATATAAGCTTTTATTACAATAGAAAATAGTAAAACTCATGTTAAAATAGACTCTTGCTTTTGGACTGCTCAAAAAAAGCCTAAGCCTCACTTATTCCTGCTGGTGCCCATAAAGGTTCCTGACCCCAAAGCAATGAGCAACACATTTCTCTGCTGAGAACCTCGAGGCTCCTTCCTCCCAGTGACAGTGAAAGACTACAGCAGCAGACTGAGCCATGCCCCACCAGGCAGACAGGTAAGCAACCTCTGCGGGGTTGTGTACAACATGCTTCATCCCCTTGTGCAATCAGGCTCCTGTTTGAAGCAGGTAGCTTTAGGGAAACCATGGACAAGAAGGAGGGAGAGGAAAAAAAAATTGTCAGCATATGATGATAGCTGTCCTGAGACAGCTAAGGCGGCAGCAAATGCATCTGCAAGAAATGGCACCTGACTGCCTTTGGGTAGCATACACACTATTACAAGGAACACTCTCCACCTTCTCCTTCCGTGGCCATCCAGTGCAAATAAATGACTGTGCAGTCTGAACCATCATGTGCTCCCCTCTCACTCACCAGAAAGGGCCAGGGGCAAGAGTAGAGTGGAAAGCAGAGGCCACAGAACAGCAAGGTCTGATGAGAGTGGGAGACACTTGTGCACCATTGCTGGCACAGCAGCACTTGACTCCAAGTCCCGCCTGCTGCAGTCCCCAGGCTCACTCCAGTGTCTCATACACAGCCTTCCGCAGCTCAATTGAGAACATCTCCTCCCAGGGCCCACGGATCCACTCCACCAGCTCTGCCAGGAGCTCAGGGCACTCTGTGCGGATGTGCCAAGTGCTCTCCAGCCTCAGTACCTGGCAGGGAGGACAGGGAAGCAGGTGAATGAGCAGACTGGCCTGACAGGCACCGATCAGCCCTGAGCCACCATCCCCCAGCACAGCTGCCAGCTCCTCCTAATTCCTCTGGGACCTCCTCCTCCTCCCTCTCTGCTGCCAGCAGTCGAGTGTCCCTTGCACGACTTTCCACTGTGCTCCCCTGGCTCTGTGGTACAAGGCCCTAGGTTGGGATGGGAGATGACAGCCCCAAGACACTTGCAGGAACAGGATCTGAGCACAGCCAGCCCCCAGCATCTTGACCCCATGACCACCTCCCAGTTACCTCGTCGTAGAGCATCAACTTGATGTCACAGGGACAGAGGCGATAGGTTATGATATTGCTAATACTGGTGATTGGCTGCTTCTCCTTCAGCTGGATGTTGCTCTTAGGAGGCATTTCTGCCTCATGGTCTTCATCCAAGGAGGGCTGCACCTGCCACTGGTGACTCTCCTCCAGCAGAAACAGCATGCTTCGGGTACTCAGCAGGGTCACAGGGAAAGCAGATGCCCCTAAAAGGATATGAGGGAGTAAAAAAGGCTTTGCTGAGAGCCTGAGTCACCACAGAACCAGCTTTGTTCTCCATTCCTCCTCTAGGGAAATCCTTTACAGCAGCAGTAACTTGGGTGAACAACCTTACCCAACTTCCTGACTGCAGAGGGGACCAGGGTACTGAAATGTGGCTGGGCTTGACCAGCTTTTCCAAGCTTGTTGCAGTAGCATGCATATGAAAGACCACTGCCCAGCAAAGTTTGTCCAGCCCATGACCTCAAGCGAGGCAGGAAAAGTCACTCAAGTCCTTTGACCTCTTAAAAAACGTTTTACTACTCCTTAGTTAAAATTTGGCAGCTGCAGCTCAAAGGCTGCCTTTTTTGGCCTGAATTTGTCTGGCTGCAGATATCTGATGGGTAAAACAGAGAGCACACATATAAAGTTTAATACCAAGCTGGGATGCGTCATAAGTATGACAGGAAGGAAAGCAGTTTTGAAAAACTTTAGGGAACATAAATATAACCCAGCTATTTTAGTGGATGCAAACTAAAAGCACTAGAACTTGGGAATAAGTTAGATGCACAGTAATAGGGAAACATTAGCAAAACTGGCTGAGGTCACAGGGGATCACAAGCTGATGCAGCAGTATGTTACTTTTCTCATCACATCTCACTCTTGGGAATTAGTAGGACTATCAGAAATGGGATGTTTAATTAATCCTGTCTACTTGGTAATGAGATCTCAGCTGGAACTGTGTCCAGTTTTCGGCACCATACTCTAAAAGAGGAAGAAACTGTAGAGTAAGAAAAACGCACTGTGACTTCTCCCTCCCACATACATTTTGTTCAGCTTGAGGATACCAATAAATTTACTTCCCACAGGTTCCTTCTGATCCTCACTCTCACACCTCCCCAATGGTCAGTGGTGACCAGGGGTGCAAAAGCTGTAACAAATTGGTCACAATGTGATTAAGAGCTAGGTTGCTTTTTTCAGTGTCCCAAGCTGAGATGACACTGGAACTGTTTTCTGAAGACTCAAATCCCAAGTTTAACACATTTGATCTTCAGCAAGGCCTGGAACAGAACCTGAAGGGCTCCAACAGGCTCCTCCTGTACTATCATCTCAGGTTCTGGACACCTACTTCAGTCTTCCCAAATGAAGGAGCCTTTCAGCAACTCACACAAACCAGCTGGTTTTATGACTCCTCATCTTTCCCTCAGATCAGGGCAATGATCCAGCCCTCAAATAATCTCTAGCTGCTCAAACTGTCATCAAAACTGGTGTGCAAGACCAGCTGCTCCCTAGAGCCTAGACTTCCATGTAGAAAAGGACTGGGAGATTTTCTGGATATACAGAAGTATGCTGCTATCCTACACAACCCAACATTAGAAAAGAGCCCTCACCCATGCCCCCACCCCATTTCCCTGCTGGATGAAGAGAACAGCTCTTTTCCCCTGGACTATACACTAAAATCAAAAGCATGTAAGCAGACTGCACAACGTGTGGGACATTTGGTTGCTGAGATCTTCTATACCTTGGATCAGGTAGGCCAGCAGGTAGAAGAAACATGTGTCATCTGCAGCTGCAGAATCTGTGGTCTTGGAGTCCAGCAGAGGCCTGGAGGAGATACAACAGTGAGCTGATAAGGAAGCACTCTGTTTTCAGTATAGGTTTGCGGTGAACTAGCTACTGTTCCCAGTCCTCTTGGGGAAGGGAAGGACCCTCTCTTCCAGATAATGCAAAGCTCTCCCTCTCCTGGCGTTTTGACTACCAGCTTGCCAGCCAGGAGCCAATGCTTCATGCAAGTAGGCAGGCTGCCCTATGCCTCCCACTTTTTCTCCCTCAATTATACTCTGCTCAGGCTCCTCCAGAAGAGCTGAAGTTGCCCTGCCTGGTTCAGTCTGTGACACTGCCTGGCTCAGTCCATGACACCCCTTTGCTTGTTCACCCTCTGTGCAGCAGACACTTGAGACAGCTGCCTTAAACCAGTAACACAGGCCTCCTGCAACTCCAACAGTGCCTCCTTCTGTGCTACCCTGTTTCCACCACCATGCTTCCCAGGGTCTGCTGGGCAAGCAGACATCCCTTTCTACCTGAAATCCCAACTGCTCACAGGCTCTTACCATAGCCAATGTTGGGGATTCATTTCCACAGTGGGGATTTCCTTCACCTTACTCCTGTGTTTAGCAGGCAGTTCTTGCATGAGATCTAAAGGGGGGAGAAGGCAGGTATCTTTTATTGCAAACCCAAGGGCAGTACATAACAGTTCAGGACACTTCTCTACTGTTCAGAGAGGTGTTGCAAGTTATGCTGCCAGTGAGATTCTCTCCCAGCTTTTTTTTCTGAGCTGTCAAGAAGTTAATTTCCAACATATATCCAACAACAGCTGTCCCGCTAGTTCCCCAAGAACAAATCTTTCAAACCCTCTCCCCCACCCCCCTACAGCTCTACTCTTACCTGTCAGGGTCTGCAGGAACTGGTCACAGCAGCTTTGGTTCCGGATCAGCAGATTGTAGGAAGTTTTTGGGTTCTCAAACTCCATTCGCAAGCTCTGGTGGCAGAGTCCCACTTCCAGATGAGAGATATCAGACAGGTAGTGAGAGTCATTCTTCTTCAGCCAGTCTGCAGGTTGTCCCCTAATCACAGAGCACGGCCCTCAGCTGCAGCAGGCTGCCCCATCTCCTCTCCCACATCAGACTGCAGCAGGGGGTTTGCCAGAGGAGCCTGTGCATGTCACCACCCCTCCAGGGTAAGGGCAGCAAGGCTAGCACAGGCTGGCACTACCCAGCCCTCACAGACTTGCTGCAGGGTCCTCACCTGATAGCTCCAGTGACTTCCAGCACATAAATCTTGAGATCAGATGCAACCAGGATTGAGAGGAACTCTCCTTGCCGGCCAAACTTCACCATGACCACCTAGAGCACACAGAGGGTGGGTCATAGCCTTGGCCTGCCCCTTGACAGCTCAAGGCCAGACCCAAAGACATTTCAGCTCCCTCCACACTCCACAGTCTCTGAAATGCCACCTCAGTGCAGAACTCAGAGGGTGGCAAGAAGGACAGCTGAAGAGTTGTAGGAGGGTGCTGTGGGAGCTCACCTTGAGGAAGCACTGGAACTCCTCAGCATTCTCAAAAACTTCCATGTCCAGATACAGCTTCAGGCGATGATCCACTGACCGGAAGTCCCTCGTGTTCAGGACGCTGTTTACAGCTGAGGACAGCAAAGGGCAGCAATGACACTCTGTCCACTGACCAGGGGCTGCCCAAGCATGCAGACATGCACCAGGGCAGCAGTGTCACACCCTCTGCACACCTACTTCCATCAAGTCTCTCCTCAAGACAAAGGGCCAAACACAGGGCTACACAGGCCACAGGTCTCCATGTGGAGATAAAAGAAGACTTCATTGCTCCAACACTTCCTATTTTTTCAGATATACAAAGCTTTGGTCTAAGCCAGCTTCAAACTGTGCTTGGCTGTTTAGTCACAGAAGGACACTGCTTTGCTGCTGGATTTGGCAGGAGGGCAATTCTTTATCACAAAGCCAGAAAGATATTTCTTATTTCAGCTGGTGTCAGCTCAGGTCAACTTTTTAACTCTGACTTTGATCGTGACAAGATTAAAGGGGCCCAAGGAAGACACCAATAAAACTGCTGGAGAGTATAATTATGTTTGTCATGAAATTGTATAACTAAATAATTTATACAAGAGCCACAGTACTGCCCAAGAGTTCATACTTCCCAGCAGAGCCTGTTCTCCACCAGAAACACTAATCAACCACTCCTCAGCAGGAACTTTCCATAGGCTCAGTTTTAAACTGGGACCTTGCAATTTGACCCCAGAAAAGAGTCTGCTTTATTTCTCATACTTCAACTGTACAAGACCGAACATAGCGACCTTAAAACTGTGATTCTACACAGACTCCTCTTCTGAGGCACAGCAGTCTTGAAGGACTGGGGGAGACCTCTATAGATCAAGAAACCAATAGGTTTGCAAATCAGAACTACACTCAGCTGCAGTAGAGTCACTTGCTGGGCTAGACCAGATAACCTCCACAGTTCCCTTCCAACTTGTTATTCTGTAAATCATAAGCTGATACCCTGGCAAAGGCAGTCTGCTACATCAGAAGTCCAAGGTCCTTCTGAAAAATCTTTTATGGACCTCCTGTTTTTCATGACAGTCCTCCCACAGCCAGCATGCAGTCTCTTACACAGGTTTTGCCATCTGAAGCTCACAAAAAAAGTGAGGAAAGCACAAGAACTGTAGATCCACAAACCAGAGCCTCCTACTAGCACACCAGCCGCACACTGCACTTAAGCCAAAGAATAAATACAGAGAAATTGTGCATCTATTCTCCAAAGGTAATGCTCCAGCTGGCAGCTGATGGATGCCAGAGGAACCCAGTGTGTCCATAACTGAGCAATGCAGCTTCCAGAACAAGACCCTATTACTCAGAGTCCAAGCAATAATAGGTATTAGGAGCTGACTCACTTTTCCTACCCTCAAGCATGAGGATTTAACAGGGAGCAGAATTAAAATCTCTGCTCATAAGAACCATATGTTTATGGATGTTCATACTTGATGGCCCCCTTCCCCATAAAACAGGAGGAAATGTACCCTGCAAGTACCAGTGATAAAACCAGCAACAAGCTGTCAACACCCCTAAACCCTGCACAGCTTCCTCATACTCACAAGGACTGAGATTCCACGTTTCCTCGGACTCAGAGTTCAAAGAGAGCGGAGAAGGAGTGGGCCCCCGAGAAACACCATAATGGTAGCTTCCCATCAGGCTGCCCCCGTTGGTGTCTGTGTGGCTGAGGGACAAGTACTGGTTCTTCAGGCCCTGCTCACTCCCACAGCCCCCATCTGATCCATGGGAGGTGGGATGAAGAGTGCCATCAGGCTCAGTGCTCAGCTCCGGGGTCCTGGTGCTGTTGCTGGTGTCTATCTCCGAGCTGTCCTCCCCACCAATGTAGAACTTCCCGCTCTCACTGGCCAGGACAGATGTTTCCTCTGGGCCCTCCTGCTGGCTGCTGCCTCCTTCCAGCACAGAGTCTGACAGGTCCTCACTCGTGCTATCAGCACCAGGTGGCAGAGGTGTGCTGGAGCACTTCTCTGAAGGCAGAATGACCACATGGTCACTGGAACAAGTGGGACAGGCTATGGGCTCACCAGCTGCTGCACGACCTGTGAAAGATTTTGTCAGATATAAAGAAAAGCCAGAACAGCTCTCCCCAGCAAAGTTTTACTTCCCCCTGCCTCCTCTGCAAACCACAAACCCTCCCTTTTCAAGGTAGAGAATAGTTACAGTCTGACTTGAGCAGCTTGTTGAGCAACTTGTTCAGAAGCATATCCTACATACCTCCCCTCACAAATCAAGCAGAAATTCTGGACCAGTGCCACATGAAATAGTTCTGCTCAGATTTAGGGTGCCCAGTCTGTGCTGTGGTTGCAACTGAAACTGCATCAGGGCTTTGGCTCATGACTTTCCTCCGCATCTGCAAGTGCTCACATAACCTCTGAAGCCTGAGCTTATGACTAGTCAATCTAATCTTCCTTAGCCATCTCCATCCCCAGCATGCTGTGTCCCTTCCCCAGCTGTCCTCATCACTTCTGATCCTGATTCCTATTGCTCCCTTCACCCACACCAGAACAGACTCCCAGCTGGATAACGGGACTCCCATTACTCTGGCAGGGAGAAGAATGTGTCCTGGGGTGGAGAAAAGCACTTCGGTGTTCACTGCAACACTTCAATCCCTGGATGCTTTGTCAAACAGCATCATCTCAGCTAAGGCACTCCCCTCTTCAAATACAAACTGAGTTTTGAAAAACACAACAATCAGAAGATGCTTACTCAGGAACTAGCCATATCTCAGCTGAAATACCACATCTAGTTTTAAACAGCCAAAGAAAAATGTGGACAAATGGGAAAAAGTACAAAGACGTGCAAGACACTCGCTGTATCAGATATGACTGACAAGTAAATTATCTAGAGAGCTGAGCTTATTTAGTCTAGAGGACAGAAATCAGGAAAAGTTGCCTGGGGGAGAACAATGGCCCCCAAGTACAAGGAAAGGAATAAATTGCTCCTCCAAAGTGACAGCAAGACTGGGCTTAAGATCACAGACAGGGAGACTTAGATTAGGGTTCTGGTCGTTTTTCTGATGTCTAACAGCCGAAGTTTTACCTGAAATACTGATGCAGATTCCCTGGAAGCTTCCATTAGCAAAAGCTCTTTAGAACAAAGTCTCTGTGGCAGAACTGACTACATGACCTTTAAGTCCTCTCCCAGACTTCAGTTTCTAGCATCCCTGTGTTCCCCCAGGCCACCCAGAACAGGAGTGCTGTTTGCTTAACCTTAAACCAGTGGCTTATTCCTGGTAGGAAACAAGGCAGGCTCTTCCCAGTCCAAGAAGGCCAAGTGAGAGTTCATCCCGCAATAGGTTTTACATTCCAGTACAGCCAATGCATCGCCCACGCATTCCATGCTCTGCACTACAGCTGCCACCCTGGAAATCTGCCTGGGCATTAATGAGCAAACATCCTTCTCCTGGGCACCACAGCTTACCTTGATCTGAGGCAACTAGGGTCTCCAGGATTTTGGTGTCTCCAAGCTCTGAAGGATAGGACCCTTGATGCCAGGGGGCCAGGGGCTGTGAAAACTCTTGCTTGCATTTCAGGCACTGGAGCTTCATGGATCCCTTCTCTTGGTCCTGATTTCGCCGATTCTCCTCAACAGCTGGGGACAACACTTCAAGCATACACTAAAAATAGCAGCACAGGGAAAAGGATGCTATCAGGTAGCTATGACTGTCGTAATAAAATCAAGCTTCTGACACCAGCAAGTCTTTTCACATGCCTCACTATAGCATTTCAGAGTGTAAGAGGTGCAAGAACATTTCCCAGCTGTGCCAGACTTGCCAAGGGCATGGAGATTCACTGCAGAAGACCAAGAAAATTTGTTTTTACAGGTCTCTGCCTCATAGCTACATACTGACAGGCTCCCTCTGGAACTCTGACCTCAAAGATCCCAACTATTTGTGTCTTGTCTCTAACAATGTTTAAATGTTTGTAAATGATATATTGAGAGAAATGAGTGAATTAGAGACCAGAGTCCCTACAGCAGCTATGTGGACATAGCAATGACATTCACTGTCCAGAGGACCAAACACAGGCCAGCACATCACTCAGCACCCACAAAACATTACATTGCACATGCACAAGTAATGATCACTAGCTTGACTACAAGCTTTTCTTCCCAAGAGTGAGAAAACTGCAAGACTCTCTCCTTATGCCACAGGAGCTCCACTGCCCATGGCCATGCTCATGAGGTCCTCCATAGGTCATCTGTGCAGAAGAAGAAATCCCAACAAGCCGGACGTGGGCAGCAGGTGCTCACGTGCTCTGAGAACAGCAGCCCTATGCTGGCTGGAAGAATTCAGTGTCTTGCAGTGACACTGCCCCCTCCCCAAGCCTCCCCCACCTGCAGACACTGCTCTGGGCAGTCGTCAAGCACCACATATTTGCGCTTCTGCCGGTCCTTGCGAATGTAGCTGAAGTGCAACGTGAGGACAGGGAAAACTCGCTCCAGATCCTGCAGGAGACAGAAAACACCCATTCTAGGATGAGGGAAAAGCTTTCACAGACTATATTTGCTTGCAAACAGCTGAAACATGCCCATACAAGCACTTAATTTAGTGTGTCCTAAGCATCCCTCCACAGCTGATAGCATTTGGGAGCCTGGTAAAATGGGCAGAAATAAATTAACAAATATAAAACTAATAAGTGCTGACAACACTTGTGTTGGGTGCTTGAAAAATTGCATGAGCATTTGAAACTTACAACGGTAACTTTCAGGGTCTAAAACAAAGCATTTCAAACAAAACACCTTTTCATTAAGTTATTTCAGAAGAATATCAAGCCACAAAGTTCAAAAAGGCACAGGGGTGGGGTTTAAAAATGAGCTGGAGCTTTTACAGAAAACAGAAGTAGAGAAACCTGTGAACAGGTATACATGTTGTATACAGACCAAATGTTAAAATCCTACCACAAGAAAAAAGAGATTTCCAAACTCCCTTTCTAAAGAACCACAAAAGCCAAACAGGGCTGGTAATGCTAAAGTGTGCACCTAGAGCAGATGGCAAACTGCCCACTGAGCTGCCAGGAGCTTTTTAAACATCACACTAGGCTCTGTGCTGCTCTAGAAACAATGCAATCCACAGAGACTCCTCCAGGGCCAGGGTGATATCCCAGCAAGGAATGGATGGGAAGGAGATCTTCATTTAATTTAAGTTCCTCTAGAGAAGTCTCTCATTCCTCCACACTGGAACAAGTCCAGCCATCGTCTTTAAATTCCAGCTTTGGAATAGATTAGATGCTGACTTCTGCTGCATTATTGCAGGTAGTCTAAGCAATACAGATGCCATTAGATACACATACTTGAAGAGATGCTCAATTAGGATTTGCAGGAGCTAGGAAAAGACCTGCAGGATTCTCAACAGGAGCCCAGATCCAGAATGCTGCCATACACAGGAGTAAGATGACAAAGGCTCACAGAGAAGTGTAACTCACCATTCTCTTCCAGGTCAACTCAGAGGTCTCCACACTCTTTAGGCATTTCAGCTCCAGCTTGTGGAGGACTCTGGCAGCCTTCAATTCCACCTCAATCACATGCTTCGCTGTGACTCGCACGAAGATCCAGTCTGGCTCTGGGTCCCCTTCACCTTCTATTTGGCTCACTAGCACTGGCTGGCACAGGTCCACTGCCAAACAAGACACAATACAAGTCAGTACATGCAGCAGACCTTCAGTCCTGCTGGACCCAGGTCCTTAGCATTCCCATAGTACTGGGCATCACGATACAGCTTCAAAGATAAATCACATTTTATTAATCTATCATGTTGTCATGCAAGCCCTTAAACACAGCAGTGAAAGGACGTATTTACCTTCTGCCTTCTCCTCTTCGTCCTCTCCAAGCATTAGCTCATCTGCCTCCTCTTCCCCTCTCTGTTCTCCTTCCATAGGCTCATCCAGCTGTACTTCATGCTCTTCCTCCTTCGCAGTGTCATCCAAAGGAGGAGAGGATCCTTCCTGGGATACTTGGGGCTTTTCTTGCTCTGGGTCAGAGCTCTCACTCTGCAAGTCCATTACAGCAGGTGTGCCTGTGATCTCATCTGCAGAACGGCTGCGGGACATGACGGGTACTTGGTCATGCTCCTCCAGGTGTCTCTTGTACTGCAGCCAGTCGGCACCAAAGCGATCTCTGAAGCTGGCCAAGCGCTTCATCTCCTTCTGATGCTCTAGGACCAGACCTGCACAGAGAAAACTTGGGAAGTGTGAAAGTAGTCACCAGGCCAGAGCACTCCTCTTACTGTGGGCAGTTTAACTCCTATGTTATTAAGGAAGGCGACAAGCCTCACCAGCAGAGAGGGGTAGTGCCTGGGGCTCGTGCTCTGTGTCACTTGGCTCTGAAATACTTGCTCTGCGCACTTTGACTTTTCCCTGGAAAAAAACAGGATAAAAGTAGTTGTGTGGAACTAGAACAATGAAAACAGCACCTGATGAGAGGTTCTGCCGAGCTGAAGGGTTCGTAGCTGTAACATTGTAGAGACACACCATGAAACACTTGTCAGGGTACATGAAGATTTCTTCCTAACACATAGCAGTGTAGAGACTCACTAACCACGCAGTCAGTACCATACCACATCTCACTGCAGGAGGCTTTCACATCAAGGCAATCCCTTTACCCAACATGCCAGCCACATGGCTAAAGAACCTATGTCAATCCCAGACCTTGCTTTTCTTTCGGGGGACCCTGACGGCCACATTCTCTGACGGGGACTGACTGTCGCTGAAGTCTGCAGCACAGGAGCTCTCCAGTGCGCTGCGGTCCAGTGCAGTCTTCTCTGAGGTAGAAGTGTGGATGGACTGGGACACACTTTGCACAAGTCTTGGAAGGTGCTAAAGCAAGAAGAAGAGAGTATTGCCAGCTGAGTGAAAAGGGCAGACAAGGTAACCAAGCCACAACCCGGGCTGACAGCCTTCCTGCTCCTCACCCCAAGCTTTCACCATCTCAGTCAAGGCACTGTCAACAGATCCTGCCTGGTTGATTGGACTGTTTATCACAACCACTCTGATTTAATTAAATCTCTGCCTTTCTTAAAAATAGCAGATGGGAAACTGATAACTATTTTGCTGACATGTAGTTCAAGTGTCAAGTACCATAGAGTACCTGAAGAGGAAACAGGCAAGGCTCCAAGTCCTACAAAGCTACATAAGCCAGAAAAAATTACACTGGCCAGTTCCAACAATTATTAGGAATCAGCATGAACTGAGACAAAATGATCTGTGTCAAAGGCAAGGTAGCCCATAAAGATTTAATAGGACACATGACAATGCAAAAATCTGTTTGAGTTCCCAGTCCCAAAGCCAGTAAGATCAGTTTTTAACAATTATACTTACCATTAGGTCTGAGGAAGAGAGTGGCTCCCCGTCCAAGAAGAACTGTAATTAGAGACCCATTTGCAGTCAAATTCCATTTGGCTGGCACATACTCAGGACAACTTCTGCTGACTCCTATTCCCCTTCACGCCACCCTAAGGTTGGGATCCCTGGCAAAAAAACTGCAAAGAAACAACCCTGTTCCTGCCTATCCACCACTTCTTTAGTTGTAGTTACCTGACCTAATAACGTATAAGGCCAGAAGGGACCGTTGTGGTTTTCCTGTTTACAGACTTTATAACTTCCAGAAACGTATCCAAGACAGTTCGCGGAAGAGGTACAATAGATTATTCTACAACAACTCAAATTGTTTTGAAAGGTACTCACTTTCACCTCAAAGCCTGTATCCTAGTTCTAGCCTGATTCCACATAGCTTCCAGTAACTTGAGCTCATTGAAATTTTTTTTCAGGATGCAGTTTGAAGACAATGAATCCAGCCATTTGCCACTTAATATGAAGGGCAGACCAGCTGTGGAACACCTTTGACCCTTAGCAAGTAAGTTTATTTTGCTAAATTGCCAGAACACTGGCCTTGCTGGCTTCTTTATTTGAAATCAGATTGCCAAGAACTGACCTAAGCACTGGAGTGTAAGGGAACAGTGATGACACCTGGCTGAGAGCAGTGAAGGAGACAAACAGGTGGCCATGGATGCCAAAGTAGTACATACTTAGGTAAGGTGGGCCAAGACTGTGAGTTCCTTCTTTGCACAGTCCAGCTACATTGTTACAATAGCTCTAGCAGGAACAGAGTAAAGTTCCATCAGTGAACAAAACTGAAGAAGTAGACAGTGAAGACATTAAAATCTGAGGTGTTGCAAACCTGAGATCAATATTCAACTCTGTGCTGGCCAGCACATCACGTAAAAATTTAAGGTTAAACTACTCTACCACAGGCAAATCAAAACAAAACAAAGAAGCAACCACAAAACAATGCCCAGTGTTACACAACTGGAATAAATCTGCAAGTTTCTTTTCCCTCATTTGCCCCAGAGTGCTAGAACACCCTATTCTTCAACAGCAGGGGCAGAAGGTAGGTGGCTAATACTCACATTGGAGAAGGCTGCCCTGGGAGACACATGGACCAGGGCTGCAGATCGGTGATTTTGATGGAACCATATTGGGTTTCCCTCCAAATGCAGCTGGGTGAGGGAAACAGACAAGTTGTTACTAGAAGCAATATTCTCTACCCCAGTCTATCCTGCCTGCAGGCTCCAGTCTTTCTCTCTGCTTCAAGAAATATCCTTGCAGTGGAAAAGTTATCAACGCAGGAGAGGACTAGGCTTTTAAAATGCTTCCTGAAATTGGTTCAGCAAATAGAGAAGGAGATTAAAGTACCTCCTACTCATTACATAAATCAATATGAGCTTTTTCAGTACTGACTTTTGAGAAGTGTTGAAAGAGCAGTCCTTTGCAGGCCCAGAGAAGCTGTAGATGCCCCATCCCTGGAGGTGTGCAAGGCCAGACTGGATACAGGTTTGAGCAACCTGGTCTAGTGGGAGCTGTGTCCCTGCCCAAGACAGAAGGGCTGGAACTAGATCTTCTACCAACTGAAACCACTCTCTGATTCTATGATCTTCTTTCACAAGCACTGTAGTGACTGCCATGCTTCGTCAGACTTCTCTGAACACACAAACCCACAATAGGATTATGGGAGGATCTTTACTGAACTTGGCAGCATTGAAATCAGAAAAGATGAGCTAGGAAGTGGGGATGCATATATGAAAAAAGGTTAGCTTGAGGAAAGGTCACTAAAAATAAATGCTGAAACACAGGCATCTGTCTGAGGCTCCCCCATGAGTTTCCTGCAATAAAATTAACTGCTCAAGAATTGAACTTTCAAAACTCTCTGGTTACCACAAAGTCTCCATCTTGCACACCCTGACCGTGAAATCCCTAATCTATCAACCCATCAGGCTTTATGCTTACTTTTTTTAAACAGTGCAGAGTGGACAATGGTGCCAGCTGGGCATGTTCCAGCAGCAGGTTATAGGCCACATCCAGGTGCTGCAAATTCACAAGCTGTTCCACCCCTGTGAACAAAGCAAGAAGCCATCAGTGTGCTAGAAGACATAACTTAGGAATCTCCCCAAAACTGAATCCTAGTAAAAATAGCTGTGCCCAAGATTTCAAGTTCTGTTCATTCTCAAGGATGACACGAAGGCTTCAAACTCAGAAATGCTTCTCCCTTGTGGGCTCACCATTAATACTGTCGAGCTCATTGTTGCGCAGGATCAGAGTCACCAGCTTGGATCGGCTGAAGATGCCAAGGTTTGGCACCTTGGACAGGAAGTTGTATGCCAGATTGAGGTATTCTAGCTCTGTAAGGGTCTGTTCAGAGAAAAGAGCAGCATTGGATCAGTTGGGACCTTATCTCAAAGCCTGGGTATCACCTCAAGACTGGGCACTAGCTTCTACCATTTTTTTCATCCCAACAAGGTCAACCAACAAGTGAGTTTCTTAAGACTGTTTCTGCAGGAAGAGTTCAATGTTCACATTGGGAGTGGCTTGTGTAGGGGCTCTCAGCATCATCTAACTGCTTTACAGAATTTGCTAGGAGCACCTTTCTCTTTCCTTGCCAACTTCAATGGAGCACAGGAAAGGACTGGACATCTTGCCTCAGCAAAAGGGGGGGGTACCAAAAGAAACCCTTCCTTACCTTTGTAAAGATAATGGGGAATGATACCTTGTGAGCCCCACCAACTCCACAAAAAGCTGTTTCATAGCTTTGCTTCAAAGAAGCAGATCTAGCCCAGCAAAGCATGGATTTCATTGTCGTTCTCCAGAAACTATTGTGATGGACTAGCCTTTTCTAGAGTAACTGACTGGTTTCTGAGAGCAAGAAGGAAATGCTACTGACAATTTCAACACACTGAACAGTAAACTTCTACAGCCCCATGCTTGGCCACGTAATTCTCACCTGCTGCACAGATTACAGCAAAAGTCTTGGCCACAGTAGAGTGCCCACCCTGTGAGGGGCTGTACACAGAATACCCTGTGTGTATTAGTGCATTTACCACTCAGCCATGCTGGACTGCCAAGTGACAACTAGAGCTCTGTCTTAGGGGGGAGGAACACTGCCTTCTTTGCCTCGGTGGCACTCAGACTGCACATACAGGACAAAAGTCTTCAGCCTTCAAGCACTAGCTCTAAGCCATACCACATCTGCGATTTTTTTTATTATGCCTCACCTGGCAGGAACATGATGTCAACGATTACAGAATTTTAGCAGTATCCTCTGCACAGGAGGAAACTCTGCTGGTCAGTCCAAAATACTCACTGTTAAATAGTGTTCACAATCCTGGATCTTGTTGTGACTCAAATCCAAGACCCTCAGAGCACTCAATAATTGCTGAGGGAAAAAAAGATACTAGATCAGATCCTACAACTGTCTCTGTTACAGCATGAAAAGCCTCTCCATCTGGGAGAGGGCAGCAAAATTAACACTGCCCGCATCCTCCCACCCAGACCTAGCAGCATCTGTAACAGAGGGCCTGGCTCTTGGCTGTGATCATCTCCTCTCTTCTCCTCAGCCATGCAGAAAGGATGCCCCACTCACCAGTGAGTCATCCAAGGCAGTGATTGAGTTATAGCTGAAGTTCACAGTCTGCAGTTCCAACCATGGGAGAGCACAGCTCAGATCTCCACCACATGCCGAAATTATTTCCTAGGAAGAAGAGAGGAGCCATTCCTTGGTGAGTACTAGCTGTAACAGTAAAAGCAGATGAACACAGGGGAAGAGTCTAGAAGATGGCTGATATACTATGCTTTACAAACCTTGTCTTGCTTAGAGAGGCAAGACTTTTATGTCCCTAATTCTTATTTATTTGAGTACTTGGAGGTGGTGGGAATCCCACAGCCAGATATTTAGAAAGAAGGGGACATGCTTTTGTTTCCGACACTAAAGTGGCAATAGTTAACCAAATCTGTTAGATTTCTTAGGCTCAGAACACAGAGCACAACGATTCATGCTAACAAAATAATTTCCAGACCTCCCTCAAACAAAAGCAAGATACATACTTGTATCCTGACAGATAAAAAAAGCTCTCAAAGCACTCCCTACCATCAGCCCCAGTTCTCCAGCAGGTGTCTTCTTCTATGTCCCAGAGAGAAGCCCAGAGGCCCGTGGCCAGCACAGCCCATGCTACTCAGTTCTCTCAGTTCCTCTGACAATAAGCTCTAAAAAGGTTGCTGAGGTACAATGAAATAAACCTTGACTAGCTGCAGGCCTTGAATGTGGAAGCAGGCAGGTACACAGAGTTGTCAGACCTAGCTGACACAAATGTTGTCTAGATTCTAGACAACAAATGTTGTCTAGAAATTCTCAAGAAGCTAAAGAGAAGAATACAGAGCACGTGTGCTTGCAAGCAGGGAACCCTTCAACATTGCTTGAGACAGGAGTTGGACCACAGAACTGGGAAGGAAGATGAAGCCATACACAACATGAATGAATAAAAGGGATAATGTTGTCCCCTACATCTTCCCTGTGTGAAGAGCTGTAGGATCAACACAGCCTCTCTCTTGCAATTTACCCCATGAACTGTGTAGAGACACTCACCTCCAGTGTACTGATACATTTGCAACAGGTTAGAGATTCCAGCTGAGAATAGACAAATCGCAGTCCCCGGAGGCAGTGTGGAGGGACAGACCTCAACTGCAGCAGTGATGAGAAAATAAGAACATACATCAAAATATTGCAGTGGAGAAGCAGATCCAAGTTTTACCCCAAACAAGTATTGCAGTTTAGTCTTAGCCTTCTAGGGAAGCCACAAAAGCCTACCCAGTTTTTAGGAGTAGAGGCATTCTCTGCAACCACAAAACTAGTCAAGAAAACCCAAACAGCAAGACTCAAAACCACTCTTGCCATCTATACTTACTTCCAGATGCCGGAGGGACTTGAAAGGGAAGATCTTCACAGCAGATTGCAAAACACAGTTTGGAACATGAACGAGCTAGAGAAATGAGAAAAGAAGTTTAATGTCAAGCTTGATTTGTGCTGCATTACCATCTTCCTGATGCACCAACTGCAGCACTTTGAACAGGCTGTCTCTCCAGCTCAGGTGACCCCTTAAAAGCTCTCCCAGCAGTGGTAGTGGCACTGTCTCCCCAGATCCACAGTACAACAGAGGTCACAGAAAACAGCATATTAGCAAGTGTGATCTGCCAGCCCAAGGTGTGTTCCTCTTTGTCTCCCCTGCCCACATGGCTTCACCACTTTCAGCACCACTGGGAGTTCTGACAGCTGGATTCCTCATCAGCCACAACCAGCAAATCTACTAAAGACAAAACTAACTGCCAGAGGTATGTTTATCAAGCAACTGAATGGAACTAGCATGCTGGTGGGAGGAGTGCATGTGCATTTCACCACAAGAGGCCAAATAAGGCAAATCACAAGCAGACACAATGGAAAACAGGCACTGTTAATGTTAGACTGAGGTGCCTGCAAACCTCCTCTTTGCATTCTGTAGTACAGCCACAGGCCCTTTCAGCACAGTTAGGCCGTGCTCATGTACCATAAAGCAGCTTATTAAAACCACCTTCTTATTCCTTCTACGGACAGTGCATAAACAGTATTTGTGGCTGCTATTGGAAGTGAGTAATGAAGTAGTTACCACTTCCACTGTAGACAGCAAAGTACAACCAGAAAGACCATCTCTGCCAGTTACATATTCACGCAGAAGTGACTCATCAGGTGCAGAACAGACATCCCAAGACCTCATCACCACTACTGCTTCCACAGCTACAGCCCTGCCAGGAATGAATCACTGCCCACTGCCTGCCAGCACTAATGCTGCATGTTGAACAAGAGCATTTGGAAGGGGAACTTGCACTAGCAAGCTCCAATGATCAGTTCTAGCTAAGTTTATTTCAGATGTCATTCTTGCTGTGTGTCTTGATCATCTCATCTCCCTCCACTATCTTAAAAATCTGTCAGGCTGAAATAAATTATTAGCTTCTCCAAGTAAAGCAGTTACCAGACATTAATGAGCATCTTCCCCTTCTTTACAGGCTTGTTGCAGAGAGAGCACATTTCTAGTGAACAGGAGCTCTCACCACAACATCCTCCTGATTGCAGTGTTCCTCCCTGCCTCCTCCTGTTACAAAATCCTCCCAACAACACTCTGATACCACTCCACTTTCACAGGGCAAACGTGTTTTTAAAGACATCACAGATTTTAGTGCTCAGCTGCAATACCTTTTGAGCCCCGCTGTGGAACCCAAAAGAGCTGCTAATGCCTCTTCCCCTTTAAGGCTCTTTTCACCTCTACTATCCCCCCAGCATGCCCCAGAGCTGAGAAGAATCATGTCCAGCATCACAGCACATACCATCTTTCAGAAGAATTCCTTGGTCTGTAGTTTTATCTTTATTACAGCCTCTTTACTACAGCATTTCTTGTTAAAATTAATGAGGATATATTACTAGAAATATCCCGTGCTGTGAAACCGACGAACCAGAACCACTGTTCAGGCTGCTGAAGTAAGCAGCAGCCTCAGAGTGTGTACAACATCTGACCCCTCTGCTCAAGTTCCCCAGCTCTGCTGCCTTGGGCAGATCAATCATCACTCTGGGAGCACTCGGCTGTGCTCAGGTGCCAGATACTGCCTGAACTGCTCAAGCACTTCAGGAAATAATTATTTGCCCAACAATGACAACACCTTACCAAGGTCAGAACATAATTAACTCTTGCTGCCCCTGTTTTTAACTCCGAGAAACCTTCCACTAAGTTGCATGGCTGATCCTAGGTAAGCTGTTATAGATTATCGCGCTGAGCGACGACTCCACGCAAGAGCCCTGCGAGAGCCATCTGACCCATGGAGCCTACAGCTCAGACGGGAGCAATGGGCACCAGAGGAGGCTGCTCTGAAGCTGTGCCTGCCACCTCCCCTGGCCAGCCGAGCAGCACCCCCGGCCCGGCTATGCACGGACCTTCAGAGAGTGAGTCTTCTGCAAGACGTCGAAGAGGAACTGCGCCTGGAGGATGGCGGCTGTCTCGGCGGGGTGCGAGGGCAGTGCCACGAAGCCCCGGTTCTGGTTGCGGGAGCCCAGGTGCTGCTCGAAGACCTGCGTGAGGTGCTGCAGGGTGGAGGTGAGCAGCGTCAGCGTGCTGGAGCCGTCCAGGACGAGGTCCCCTGCAGGAAAGAGGAAGGACGGGCCAGGCCGTGAGCGTCCACACGCCGGGGGCACTGACACGACCCGGCCCGGCGGGGCCCGCGCCGGCCGCCACTCACCGGTGTCCTGCAGCAGCCGCGCCAGGCCGCGCACCAGCGTCTCCGCCGCCGCCATCTGCAGCGGGGAGGCCGAGGCGACCCCGGCCCGGCCCGGTTCGGCAGGGCCCGGCACGGCCGGTCCCGCCGTCACCGCGCCGCTCTTCCGCGTTACCGCCGAGACGCGCCCTTCCGCCGCACCAGCGAGGCGGCCGCCGTTCACATCCGGTTGCCATGGAGCCCGCCCCAGCGTCCCCCTCCCGCTCGGTGGGGCCCGCGCCCCCCGGCCCCCGCCCCCGCCCCGCCCCGCCC